>VWYI01003995.1:82604-260875 GCA_013399455.1 Anthoscopus minutus | reverse complement strand
ACATTCAAATTAAACCTGGCATATTTGGAAAGAAAAAAAAAAATTACCAGATATTTTCACCATGTATAAAACTCCAGTGTTTCAGTCTCAATGATTTTTGCAATACTTATAATTATTTAAGATAGTAGTTACTAAAACCACCTCCTTTGTGCCTGCTCTCTGATGTAAATGAACTTGCAAACTGATTCCTCAAAACAGGTTATTCAGATTCTACCCATAACCATCAGCTGTTCCCTTATTCAGATGGCCTATCAAAAGCAGGGAAATTCACCATCAAAAGAACAAATCTGTGGGAAAGATGCTTGCACATACCTGTGTATGAGTAACCTACTTTTCTCTGGACAACTGCCAACACAAGCAGCAGATCATAATTCTTACCTGTCAAGCATTGTGCACCAGAGTGTTTCTTCTCAATTAACAAAGACAATTAAGAATCATGAATATTAAAGGCAGCATTAAAACCCATATTTGCTAATTGATACTACATCAACTGTCGAAGACAGGAGAATTAGCAAAAGCCAATTTACAATCTGCACAAAAGTGCTTCATGTTCTTAACTCCTTATGGCCAAGCTTAGAGGCTCTACTGCTCATGCATCAACTTCTGCATATAAACCAGATACCACTTGAGGAATCTAATCATCAAACACTAACTACAACTCCTTACAAGGCCTTCATATAATATATTTTAATATTATTTCACAACTTTTTTGAGAAATCAAACTACTAGAGTAGGGGGATTTCTAAACAAACAAAAGCAATAAGGGTAACTGTTGACAGAACAGCAAGGTAAAGGAAATGTGTGCACAACTGGAAAAAGACAGAGGAATACACATAAATTGCTATCAGGTAGGTAGGAAAGAAAATCTAGTTTCCCATATTATGGAATCTGTAACTGCTCTTTTGTCTTCCCAAATTAAGGCATAACGTGGGCTGCAATTTTTGGTTTTTTTGGGTTTTTTTAATTGCTTTTTTAAAATACGTGAATTAAAAACACTATTTACTAAGATGATTCCAAAACTCAAAGGAAGAAAAGACAGACAATATTGATATTTTGAAAATAAAAAAAATAAGAGGCCTTAACAGTTTTTTTCCTAAGGAAATAACAATTTGAGAAAAAGAATCAATGAGTTAATACTTCCTGAAGATGTCATTGAAAAGTTGCTAACCCATTTTAATAGTTATTTCTTCAAACACTAAAAAGGTCCCTTGACAGAGTGAAGCTTCTTATATAATGCAGATGAATACAACTGTAGAATAGAAATGCATTTTAATGTAAATCGACTCAATTCAACAGATAAGTCATGATAATTTGAGATGTTAAAATAAAATGGCTGGTTATGAATGGATTTATAATTTTTTAAAACATTGCAAATAAGCCTTCGGTTAAAGAAATAACCAGTCCAGCAAAAGACTAACTCCAACAACAACAACAAAAAAAGAGCCTAGCAACAAGACAAAGTATGTGCAATTACTTGTTTCCCCTAAGGAACTGATGCTCAAAGCATGATGAGAGCATGATGACATAACTCTGCTGTGAAGAGCTGGATGTTTTTACTGAGCTTCTCGTTTCACTTTTGAACAAGTCTGCATATTCTGAAACACACAATTCTTACAAGGAGATTTGACTGAGGACCAATCATACCAGCTTGTCTAATACTGGAATGAAGAGAAACCCTTGAAGGGAATAACAAAAGGAATTATGTAGAGCTATTCAATTTATCAGAAGAGTTTCCCACTAAATATTCTCCATTAGCTTTTTCTAGAAATAACTAGTAGATTACAAACTCTTGCTTTACAATGAAAGGAAAAGAGTGTTTGTGATCCCAGATCATTGGGCTTTTCCTAACCACAAGCACACATACCCTGGCAATAACCTGTGGGGCTCCAATCTTCTTTGCATGCCCTGACACTCACCCTGTCAAGTTCAGCAGAGTAGAGTGTGGCATCCCTGCAGCTGCCAGCCCTCCCACAAAAGGAGCTGAGTCTCCCTGCAACAGAACTGATACATTCTGGCATTCCTCTTTCCCTTCCTGTTGCATACACAAAAAATCCACCATACAAAAGAACACACCCCCCACTCTTTATAAAACAAACTCAGCAACCCAAAAAAAACCAAAAACCAAACAAAACTCCCCTTAAAACAAACCAAGAATCTCTTTCTTACCCCAATATGATCCATTCTTTTTAACAGATCTTTTGTTTTGGTGTGAATTTCTACCCTACTCCCTAACTGAGCAGGACCAAAGGATGCCTGATTCTAGGAATTTGAACCAACCTGGAAATTCCCAGACATAGTTCCTCTGCCTCAATCTGTCTAGGATTTATTCTGAGCTACTTCCTTATTCCGACCCTGCAGTTAATTAGGACGAGCACTTATGTGAACCCCAGAGTACTACAAGTGTTATTTTAATGGAGATAAACGAAAGAATTAGCACATTGTGCGTGGGCAGGTCACTGGAAGCTGCAGGTATCATGCTGCAAGCAACTACCACACAGGGACAGAGAAGTGTGAGGTAACTGTGATCAGAAGTGGAACTCATAGAAGCAGGAACCCTAGGTCCAGTTCCAAGGCAAGATCAAATTAGGAGTGCTGACACTCAGGTCTTCACCTCAGTGAATACAGGAATTACTCAGTTAAAATAATTATTTGAGTTCTATCATCAGTGAAACAACATGTGCTATGCTGCTAAGCTAAAAACATCCAGAAACCAAGACTTTTCAGGTGACATGGTACAGAAGTCATCTGTCACGCAGTTTGGGTGAAAAATGACTTTTGGAAAAATCACACAGGAACAGGCACTCTCAGGTATGAGTGGAATCCAATTTCTTGGTGACACTTACAGCTTAAGATAGGTCAGTCAAAACCTCCCATACTTCTCCTTGGGGTTATCAAGTTAACCTTTTAAATAACAATGATGGATACCCATTACTTGAAGGAAATACAAACATAACAACCATGACATTGCACTGACACTTGCCTAGGTCACACTGTTCACACTTCCTGAAGGAATTACTTTTTTCTCTTTTGTATTGCACCAAGGAGGATGTCTGTCAGAGTCCAAGGAAAGAAAAGGTATGGTACCTTTAAAATTTAAAAACTTATTATAAAAAAATCCAATGGTTATTATATTATTTGTCCACAATTGGAACATTATTAATGTCCCAATTGTTTGGAATTTGGAAAGACTATGTGCACATTTTCACCCACATTTATGTATCAGTGTTACTTCTCACTCCTTGTTTATGCAAAGAACTTTCAAAGTACACAGAATAAATTCTGGTGAAAAGCAAATCCAAGAGGAACAAAATAATCAGCATATCCATATAACTGAAAAATGAGTATTTGAAACTATCACTACCAATCTGAGGCAACAACCTTGTGTGTGTAATGAAGCTTGAGATGTTGGTAAAGGTCATATGGTGAGGCTGTAATGAAGATTCATCTACTTTAGTCAGCTTTTCTCTGGCTTTACCTTTAATGGTATCACATTATTCCCACTGGAAGAGGTAGTCATGTTTGTACACAAACTAATTAATGAGGAGCTCTACCAAGACTTTCAGAGCAGAAACAATCATGCATGCTGACAGTTACTAATAACAGGTGGGAATTCTAAGTCATGAAGGATGAGGACTATTCGTAGCATTTAACTCTAGGCTAGGCACTTCATGGGGAGAAATGATAATTAAACCATTTTACTGATCACAAGAAAGGTAAGACATGACACATATTGAAATTTTGTTTTCAGGTTATGAAAAGTTTCTACCTTTACAGGGTGTTTTTCCCAAAAAAAACACATGACCAGATCAATAGACAGATCTATCTACATTTCTTGTTCACTTGCTTATACATTGCCTTTTTTCCCTCTCCTTCTCCACTGCCAGAAAATATATTCTGTAAATGTTCAATATGCTTTTACAACCCACTAGTCTCAAAAACAACCCTCAAAAACTCACATTAATTTTAGTAAGGAAGTATTTTAAAAGAAAACATTAAAAAACCCCCACAATATTTTACAGAAATACACGGTGCCCTTTGAAAGGTTTTAAGGCTAGGGTTACAGGAATGAATTAAAATTCTGCATAACATTGAGGCTGATAGCCTCATGTTAGCCTGTCAGGGAATGGACAAAAGTACTTAAGTGGAAATATTTTTTTTTCCTTGTAATACAATCATATTCTAATTACAAATTATTTTTATGCATTCTTCCTACACCAAAGAAAGCAATACAACTAATAATAAATTACACTTTAATTTAATAAATTATCTGTATAATAAGTTATAACATAATTAGATGGCCGAGATGCTATCTATTGATAGTATTTTAATAGCAGGTGATTATTAATTAAGAATTCCATTCAGTAAAAATTAGTTTCTCATTTTCAAATTTAAGGATTGCTTTCAAGCTTTTCAGGGGAGCTGCTTTGATGCTACTTTGTTCCCAAATAGGGCATTTAGAACAATCACATATGAAAGGAAGAAGGTTTCTTAAACAACAGTAAATCTGCATTGACTGAAAGTGCATCAGCTCTCTAAACTCTTTCCTAAACTCTTTTTCTCCTTTTTTTTTCCTTCCCTTTAAATAAGATTCTGGCAAAAGTTACTGAAGGAACTCACTATTTGATTATAGCCTCCTTAAGTGATGACTGCCCCTGCAACTAGGCATAAAGACAGATTGCTTCCCTCTCATAAAGCCCTTGTTCCACACAACTTAACAAATTAGACCACTACAACAGGTCTAGCCAAGCACATAGAAAGAACAGTGTAATAAAGACTAATAAACAGGAAAGGAAACAAGCTCATGCATTTCAGCAAACACTGGTAATAATGGGACATAAATCATTATTCCTGCTCTTAGAACAACGACTGAAATACTTATAAATTAAGTGACTTACAAAATCCTGTCAATTAGAGTCATCTTTTATTTTTATTCTTTGAGGAAGTTTAAGTTAATTTGGTTTTCTTTATTATAAAGTCAGAAACCAGCACCTGAGACATGCCCGTGCCACAGCCTGACACCAACATAACCAAACATAGAGACTGCATTGCTGCTCAAGAAAGAAAAATATTACGCCTTTAGCATCTGGTGCAGCATAAAGCCATTATACTGCAATTAGGTGGACTGAGGAGCAGCTGCTAAGAAACTAAAAGATGAAGTTCTCAGTAAAAGATTTCTTTCAAAGCATATTTCTTAAAAAAAATGTTTGCTCTGCTCAGGACACTGATCTGGGTTAAGCTCCCAAGGTTCGGCATAAAACAGATCAGCAATGACTGACCCTGCACATAAAGATTTACTACACACCTCCACATGCTCAGTCCTCTGTTATACAAACTCCGATGAAATTTAAATTTTCTACTTGTGTAAATTGGCCAGAGTAGGCAACCATGGAATTTGAAAAATAATTTATGACTATTTCTCCACTTTTCAACAGCTCTAAAAACTTTGTTTCAAAATTTGTCATTAATGTAAATGTCATTGACTTCTTAAAAAAACAAACAAGCTAACAAACAAATTAACAATCCTTACACTAGCATAAGAAGATTTAGTCAGAAATATACAAATTTAATTTGATTTTTCTATCATAATTTTCTTCATTCAGTCAAGGAATAGATCTGATTCCTAAAAAGACAGTTATTTTTCCAAGGATTTGCATGCATAAAAGAAAAAAAGCAAAATCAAAACCAAGTGTCATTTAAATGAGTCCTGTGCAATGTTAAAGTCTCAGTATAAGCACTGTAGGTAGAACTACAGAACAGCTGAGTCTGGCAGGGACCTCCCAAAGTCCAAGTTCCCTCACCACAGGAGGGTCAGCAAGGGCAGATTTTTCAGTGTTGTGTTCAACTGGGGTTTGACCATCTCCAACGATGGAGATCCCACAGTGTCTCTGTATAATCCGTTCCAATGACCAACAACTGAGGACAAGTTTTCATTATACCAGACGTGAATTTCCCTCTTTCCAAGCCACATCCTTTTCCTCCTGTCCTGTTGCTGCGCACCTCTGAGAAGCCTCTCTTCTCTACAAACCTCTGGCCAGATAGCTGTAGATGGCAATCCTTCTCATCCTTATTCTGAAGGGTGAGCAAATCCAGCTCCTCCAGGCCATGTCCTCCAGCACCCAGGCAGCCCTGCTCTGGACTTACTCCAGTACATCTGTGTCTAAATGGAAACCCAAAAGTAGAGACTGCATTCCTGGGGGGTCTCAGGACAGCTGATTTGAGAGGAGGCATCACTTTCTGATGGTGCACTGTGTATCCACATTCGTGACATAATTCTTCCACACTACTAAAACCAAATTTTATCCACTTGTCTTCTTGACTCTGTCAATAAATTATTTTTATTATTTCCAAATAATGATGGAAAAATATCACTTATAGCCAAAAAGTATTTTACCATTTTTTAAACTACTCCTAACTGCTCTGTAAAATAAATATGAGGACTTGACAGCTCTCACTTCAGATCACCAGAACATACACTGTGTTGTTAAAGGGAGATGAAACTTTCTACTTATGAAGGATTAGTATTGACAAATACTTTAATAACTCAAATTATCTCAAAAGGACGTTTACCACAAATGGCATTTCTCTCTCTGTTTCCTTTTGTTATGAGGCAAAAAATTAGAATCAATTCTGTAAATCGATTTGAAAGAGAAAACAAGCTGGAAATCTAGAAAACTTCAGTTGTTTGACCCTGAAGAGCTTGCTCAGAATTTCCCAGGATTCTATTTCAAGTTACTTTGCTCCAGTATAAAATGCTACAAAATTTTACCATCTGAACTCCATAAATAGTTAAGGATTAAAATGCAAAAGGGCAGTATTGTCACTCTACTGCAAACATACCCCACAGCAATCTCAGTGACATCTTTGAGAACACTGTTCCTTGGATCTCCTTTCATCACAGACCTCTGCTGACACTCATAGATCTAAGTGCAATGCAGCACACTAAGAAGGTTTGAATTAAGCATGCAGCAAAGCTTCCTAAGATTGTAGAAATTTCATCAAGATGATATAAAATGACTCCACTAAGTTAGGGAACTCACTGCTCAGAAAAATCAACCCTGTAGGCAAAGGAAAAGCCACAAGAAATAAAGCAACTAGATATGACTTCAAAGTCTTCAGTGCTCTGAGAGCTAGGAAAGCTGAGTCAAAAGATTCTCAGAATTACAACCAAGCTTTACTTTCCCCTTTCAGAAGGTGAAGGATAAAGTAAATTATTTTTTCCCCATGATAATATAAAATTTAATTTTGTTCCTCGAGGATATGAGAGGATTATGAAGCTTTGTGGCCAACAGTGGAAAATTTGGAAGTACTCAAATGACCCCAAGGAACTTCTGGGAAGTCCTTAGTCTGCCACAGCCACTCTCACCCCTCCAGTTGAGCCGTGCCCAGCAGCAAAGACCTGTCCCAAACCACAGAATGGAGAGATGCAGGCGGCTGTACCTTGCTAGCAATGGAGGAACATCCTCAGCCATCAACACCAAGTCAGTGCAGACCCTTGAGGGTTGGGGAAAGGGGCTGGGGGAGGACAGAGAAGAGAGGAAAAGGCCGGACCAGCCACTGACCTGATGATCCGATTTACAGCTGTTCAGAGCAGCTGCCAGAGCCGGCCTGAGTCCTGGGCTGAAGAAAATGTCAGGGGAGATCACAGTCTGCTTAGGGGAGCCAGACAGACTATTTTAACTAGGAATTAATCAGATTAATATTTCTGCTTAAAGCTTTGAATCTAGAAGAGCCAGTGAATATGCAATATGTTGTGCACAGGCAAATGGTAAAAGCAAAGAATCTGGATTATTTGAATAATTCAGAAAGACAGAAATTCTATCCATGGATGGATGCAAATCACCAATGATCAGGGCCAAAGGCCTGTATCCTACCTCCACTAATTACCGATACTCCTCTCTACAGACAATATTTCATCAATCAAACACTTCATCAAGCAAACAGACCCTCTTCCTGAAATGTGAGAGTGCCTTCAGGCTTATTCAGAACACAATTAATTCTACCAAGGAGCATTTTACTTCAAATCTAAATCTCTTTGGACAATTCCAGATTGGGAAAAAAAAAATCCTAACAGGCATGGGTTTTTATCTCTTCACTGATGTATAGATCTTTTCCTGTTAGTTTGTTTCAGTCCAGAAGCATGCATTTAAAAAGATAAACAAAACTAACTGATATTATAAATGTAGAGATTAACCCTGCCTCTAAACATAGTATCCTGTGACCTAGTACTACCTTGTCAGAACAAAATCCTGAATGAACAGAGAGGTTTCATGTTTGTGTACTCAAAATCAACACGTTTTACCAGACCAGGCAATAAAAAGGACGCTTTTTAAAAATGAATAGCACAAATCTAGACTGTATCTTGTAATACAGTCTCATCTTGAAGTACAAAAGATCTTCCACCAGCCATGGCTCTTAGCACAGAAAAAAAATAAACATGCCAATCTCATGAATCAATACAGCACAGTGATGTAAAGCCTTCAGCAGAATGCTTTAAAGAAGAAGAAAGTTGTTACTTAAGGGCATACCTGACAAAGGTTAGCAAAAGGAAATCATCAAATTGGAAAAAAAATTGTCATAAAAATTCTGATTAAGCAAATAAATGAATCTTAATATCGAATAAATGCTTGGGCTAGTCAGCAGCAGACTCACAACCAAGTTGTCTCATTAGCACCCTAGCAAATGATATATTCATTTCACCAATTATAGTCAAGGCTTCATCATCCATTCTATCCCTATCAGTTTACCTGAAGCAGGATTTCAAGAAGCTATTCCTTTTCACATTGTATGTTGTATTATTCATGATGTTTTCACTCCCTACTAGCACTTAGGGAGCTTGATGTCTCCTGATCTACACAGCACAAAACTAGCAGAAAGAATAGCCTCTGCCTGAAGCGTTTGTATTTTAAATACCTCACAAGACAGAACTTGCACCTTTAATCACTACAATGGTATAAAACTGGCATTATGGTAAATTGACTCAATATAGATATCTCTGTCAAAAAAAGTTAGACAAACTATTGTTTTCGTTTTGAGATATCTGTACTTTATATAACACGGAGATAGGTGAAAAAAATCAAACTCCAGTTATTTATTTTGATAATTTTATTGCACATTTGTTTCAAGAATCTTGCTTACTTCCCCTTATCCCATAACTTCCTCTGAAAAAGGCAGACAGTACTCCACTGATTCTGTTAGGCTGGTTAAATTTTATCTGCAAGAAATAAAAGATTGCAGAAAGTGCCTTTATTTCCTTTTACTAAGATGAAATTCATTATACATTATCAGCATCACTCTATATTCTCTTAAATATGTCCATGCAAGTAGGCTTTTTTTAATGGAAGAAAATTTCCTAAATATGTTTCTGTGTGTATAAAAATTTTAAGAGGCTGAAAAGAAAGCTAGTACTGAGGCATATCCTTGACTTTCTCTTACTTTTCAATCACAAAACGATAGTTTGACCTTTCCATCATAATCTTGAAGAAGCTAGTTCAGTACTGACACAACATCTTTCACCCAAGCTTTGCACTGACTGTGCTTGTATTTACGACATGACTATCTGAACTGATGCTTTCTAACATGCCAAATAATCTTTTCTTTAAAATTTTCTTCTTGGAATGGATGTACTACTCTTTACATGAGGTTTAGACTTCAAAACACAATATTTTCTCCTGAAACTCTGCTTGCATCTCTCATCACTATATTTAGCTATTAAGATGGAGTAAAACACATCTTGGAATGCTTACAGCAAATTCCCCTTCATTTGCTAGGAACAGTTATTCCTGTGATGAGTATTCAAAGGGATACTCTCCATCTGTCACAAAATAAGTGGTTGTTGAACACATCAAGTACCTTAAAAATTCAGGGCTGAGTTGTGAGCAAAGCTGAACAGTGCATTTTAGAATTATACATTTATGATAATTTAAAGAATAATTGCTCAAGATTGGCTTAATAAAACTAAAGTAATGTAGATTTTTTGTTGTTGTTGTTGTTCTTTTATATAACCTCTCAAGGCTATCTTGATTTAGGACTTACTGTGTTCAATGTACCACATATGATATACATGAGTGCTTAACAGTATATTTTTTACAGAAGATTTTTGGATATTTTATTGGGAATCTAATATTGCCCTTAATCCCAGTACTTTCCCATATGATCACAAGACAACTCCAGGTAGGAAAGACTGGTCCTACAGTCTAACAAGCCCTAAACTAAGAACCCTTTACATAGACAACAGTGGACAATGTTGTCTGCACAAGAACCAGCTCAGACAACACTTAGAGCATGCACTTGACTCTCCTCTTGGTGAATTCTTATACAGAAAGGAAAATAGACCAAAGGATGATGCTGCTCTAACAAAAAGTAAATAAAACCCATAAGTCAGGCTGACAAATGGCATAAGAATAAAGCAGCCTGATAAATAGAAAATAAATAAGAAATATCATTATAAAAGATGCAATCCTGTAACATATATTCAAATACTTTTAGATATTTCATGCAGTTCTGGGTTTCTGTAGATTCTCCCGACTGCCTCTTCCATGCACACAGCACACAATCAACTTTAGAATTTCTGATGATGAATTCTCACTAATTTAAATGCTCTCTACAAAGTATGTTTTATTTCCCAGAGTTAAGGAGCTATATGTTACTATAAGGACTGATTGGTATTTTCTGTAACTAGTTACACAAGCATGTTTCAATCAGATGGAAACACCTTGAATTTATCCGTACAAATATTGTAATAAATATATGGGGGCTTTTCTCACCTTTCCAATTCAATTATTGAAGTTAGGAGGCTAATCTACGAATGCACCTGCAGTTCAGGAAACAAGATATCAAGGATGATTTCTTGCTTGGACTTGCTGGCTGAAAGAGCTTATTGCTCTCTATTGCCTAGACATTTGAGCCTAGTGAGTCTACAGAGGTAATATCAGCAGGCTACATAGCACAGCAGTACTTAAGCAAAGCAAATATTCCCTCAAGCTTATTTCTATATTTCCTTTTATTACTTATTGAAACCTTAGATTACAATTTGCATTCAAAAATCAATAAGATTTTTACTTGAAAAACATAAAGTCTTTATGCATTCATTGTTAAAAAGGAACCAAGAGCCCAACCAAAGTCCATCTAACTATATTAAAAAATTCTCTTCTTTTTTCATATCCAGTTTCTCTTCTGGATGTTTATAACTGGTTGCATACCCAGCGTTCTAAAAGGAGAATGAACAACTATGTCAACCCAGTTAATGGCAACTATGGAAATATTCACATGGGAAAAATACTTCCCATGCGGCCAAAAAAGAAAAGTAAAAAACAATCCATAACTTCTTAAGCCATCCATTTCACTGTTGTTGAATAAATAGTGCATAGTTTTCTCTTTCTTTTGCTGAGACGCCAGGCAGCCACATTACCTTTGATCTATTTCTGTTCAAGTTACATACAGAAATGTCTAAAACCATGATAATTTGCACTGTTGATCCAAGAACAGTAGTAGATTATATAGCAAGATATATCTTATTGGCTAAAAATAGAGGCTGTGCAGTTAGGATGTTCTGAAGAGTAGCACAGAGCATGGGATGCTCTCACTGTTAAAAGCTGAATGATTTTTATGGTGTTTATGAGCCCCTGACTCAATTTGCTGTTTGCTCATTTGATATATCACTCCTTACAAAGTAAGATCTACATGGAAGAACAATAAACATGTTAGTTCATGCTGCAAAACAGCCCGATTTTGTTTTGAAATATGAGTAGTCTCATGGACAGAAAATATTTATTCTTTTATGAGCTATTTTTTAAAAGCTCTAAAGAGGTTACAGTCAAATCTTTGCATAAAGGAAAAGGACACACACCTACCCAGATGAGATTGTTTGTCTACTCAGATTTCTCTAATGTATCATGATCAATGAACAAGAAGATCAACTTCATTGTCCTAACTGCATATTTTATGAACTGTGACAAGTTTGTTATAACTCATTTGCTCTAAACTTTTCTTCTGAGATTGTGAAAGTACCAAGAGATAAACTCAGCAATGTCAACAAGCTCGGTGGCATAGTTCAAGCTGTGAAGGTTCAATAAATAGGTCCGTAAACATTGCAAATCAACAAAGCTTTTGATGAAATGTCAAGCAAGACAGAGTTTAGCTATATTCAGCTCAGCTTGAACTCATAAACCATTAACTGGCCTCTGTAGTTTCCACAGAAATCTGTGTTATGAATAAAGCACAAATGTTTAAACAGAAATAAAAACAAAACTATTTTTTTCTTTAAAGGGACAAGATTAATGAAAGCCTTTCAATAACAGGAAATGGTATTTTAATCACCCCAATAAAGACAGATTTATAAAAACAGATAATATGAAAATGCTACACATTCTTACAATGGATCAACCATTATTTTGTGCCTTCAAGTTAGGATAGAATGCAAAACATAGAAGTACAAAACAAAATTAATTTTGAAATACCCTGAAGATATTTCAACTTTTAACCATTGCAAAAATCTGGTTTTTTTCCTGCATGAGATATAAACAATATTGTTTGCTTCAGAGAAAATACATGTTTTTCCCTTCATTTTTGGGTAGAAGAACAGAATAAAATTTGTTATAATGTATCAAGATACCTTTTATAACAGAAAATAGGATTAATTTTTTCATTCAAGTGGAGCATTTTATTACATATATACAGCCAAATATTCTTCCAAGATCTATTTCCAACGTCTTGAAAGATATGAAGTTACTTTAGCTACTTTTCAGTACCAATCCTCTGTAGACATGTCCATGCAATTATCCTAGACTGAATGCAAGGTTGTTTTCACCCGATGGCCCAGTTTCCAAGCTATTTCTATATCATCAGTTGAGTAATTCATTTGACCATGTCCAAATTTGTTTGCAGCAAACTTTGCATCGTTCTCCTATCTTTATAATGAGAAGCTCAGTTAGCAAAACAATTAAATCCTCTTTGATCAGCTAACATCTATTACCCATAACTGTGCCAACCCTCTTGTATTGTCATTGAACACATCGCACTTTTCCCTTCCATCAGCAGGGAAAAAACCAAACAAACCAACAAATCTGTTTAACCTAATCAGAGACTTACTACACAAAAAAGTTTGTTTGTTTCCCTTTCTTTACTAACATCCTGTTGATATTCTTCACCCAGGTTTGCACCAGATTTAAAAATAAAAGTTATGCAAGGCACGGATATCTGGCAGAACGGAGCGGATGCTCCAACGGGGTCGGGGTCAGTCGCCTCCTACGAGTCCTGAACTTCGCAGCCCCGGCAGGGGAACTTCCCCGAGCCCCTGTGCGCAGCAGGCAGCGCCCAGCAGCCCCAGAATCCCGGGAGGAAGCCGACTGACCTAAATGCCGTCTTTGGGGTTGCGTTCTTGCTGCTCTTCACTCATTTGAATACTCCTTGTATTCATTTACAGCCGGTACTCACCCGAGGCATCCCCAAGCATTGCCGGCACTGCGGTGTCCTGCTACCTTCGTGGGGAAGCGGTCAGTGGATTTCCCCGTGGGTACTTCTCTCTAACACATTCTCCAAAGTAGGAGAAACCTGGAGGGAGACTCATTGCCAGGTGCAGGTAAGGCACGCCTGCAATCACGCTCCAGTTTCACAGGCACAAAAAGAACCCCCCCCTTCTCAGAAGGCGACGGGAGAATTACAACCAATTTTGTTTTCTTAAACAGCAGCGAGGTATTCTCCCAAGGTACACAGCCAGCGAGTGCTGCGCTCCCTCCCTGCTCGCTGGAATGGTTTCTCCCTCCACAGGCTCAATCTACCTGATTATGTTCTCTCCTAATCAGTAATCTTAGTTTCCCCAGCAGTAGCGGCCCTCCTCGTTCACCCAGGATTTCTGGAGGGCAAGCTGCAGAAGCAGGGCAGCAGCACTCCGGGGACACAGGGAAGGTAGCAACATTTTGGAAGCACTTGTGTTTCTGTCTGCTTTTTGTTTGAACACTGGAGTACAGCCTTCGCCTGTCTGAGAGAGAGATTATGCTTCCTGCTTTTACAATCCTATTCAAATAAGCTTAAAGTCCCTAAGAAAAAAAGGCTACCTACTTCATCAAGCAGGAACTGCTTTTCAATGCAGTCTTAGTTTCCCTAAAAGCAGCTTGTATCTAAGAGTATATATGCATCTGCAGTATATTCTTTCCTGGCTCAAGTCAGCAAATAAAGTAAAAAAGGTACGATTCCTTCCTGTCCTGTTTCTTCTTTTGTAAACTAAAACACAGCAAGGATAAGTACAACACATATTACCATAACCAACTTCAACATAATCTGTCTTTCAACAAGCATGCTTGCTGTAAGTCTGAAAAGGTTCTTCGGGTTTTGTTTGTTTGTTGATTTTTTTTTTAATAAGTACGGAGGATGGTACAGACAAAAGTGTCTTCCTCTTTTCACCCTGATTATTCCAGTTAACCTGATTATTACACCATTAATGGTTATTTTCCTGTAAACCTCTTCTAATCCCAGTTTAGAGACTATATCAGAATTAATTAAAAATTTCTTTTACTAGTTAACAGGATAGTCTAAAAACATTTGTGGAGAGAAAGCAATGGGCAAAGCATGGATCAAGGGACAAGCTACACTAGTATTTTAAGTGGGCAGTAGAGCAGAGTTACACTGTGGTTTGTCAAACAGAGCCACATAAAACCATGACAGCAAAGAGGCAGGAGATGTGGACATAGGAAATGCATAGGACCACTCCATTCCAGGCGAGTGCAGTACATATTTAAACACTGTGAATGTCTCTAAAGTCTTGTGATTTAATAGATAAGAAAAGTGTCTCTTGTAGGCAGTGTAAATAGAGGTATGATATACCTTGGAATCTGTATTCAAAAAGATAATATGAATTAATACTCCTTTGACATTAGACCCAATTTAAAACAAATTATCACAAACTATACAGCAGTCTCCTAACAAAAGCTAAAGCTTTGTATTTGTAACCCAAAGAAACAGCATCCCTTCTTTCACTGTAACAATCCATTCAACTGAAATGTAAGGTCATTTCATTTCCTATTCAGGGCTGTACTCTGAATCAAGACTTACCATCTTCTATGACAACAGACTGGAAGGTTACTTGAAAGTAATTTTCAGTTAAACTTGTTAGATTAAACCTCTAGAACTAAGTCAGTTATGGGAGGACAACAGCTAAAACTTTTTTGAATGAATGATCAAGAAGTGTTCTCCTTGCCGTTTACAGCAAGGGGAATGCCTTGATGCCTACAGCAGGGTTGAGTACACCTTACATCAGAATATGGAGTTGCCACACTTCTGGTAGGCTCAGAAATGCTATTTCAAGCCTCCTTTATGAGCAAAATATGTCACGTGTTTTCTTTCTCCTGTTATTCAAACAAAATTCAGCAGAATCTGTGCATGATTGAACATGCACATGATAGCAAGCACTAGCCTAACACAATAAAGTTAATAAGGAATTAGAAATAGGGTTGCTATAATGATCTCTATAAATAGCACTATAGCTATTTACTCATTGTAACTCTGATAACAGAGAAACCTCTATTTCTTGGAGAAACAGGTAGTCTAGAAATACAGGACCACAATGTCTATTCTCAAGACCTTAAACAGTTTGACAACTGTGATGTATGCATGAAAAGCAATTAAGAAATAAAAGACAGTACAAAACCCAGCAAACACACTTACATAAATTAATAAGTGACAACAAAATAATGGTTAGAGAGCATAGAGTAATTTAACCTGAGCTAGAGACCATTGCTTGGCTTTATAATTGCATTCCATCACTCTGCAGTAGGGCAGGCATGTGCTGCAAAGGGAAGTTGCCTCCATCTCTCCTCTATACATCTGCCCCACAGCCATGCAAGGATGAGCCTCAAGTAGCAAAGACTTTGTCAAAGTAGTAACTCGATAGAAACAATTATTTTTCATCTTTTATGTTTGTTTGGCATTTATCTAAATAATTTCTGTTATCTTTTTTTTTTCCCTAAGCTCCATGGGAGGAGTATTATTAGGTTATTGGAGCAAAAATACCTCTAAATGTTCAAGCATCACTGCTTAGGTACCCTAAACCTAGACAAAATTATTGTTATTCAAAACTTAAGTGCTTTCTGTGAAAGGAGGTAATGTATTTTTAAAGATTGCTTACAGATTGGAACTCTACCTGGACTAACATCAAGAAAGTCCACAACTTTCTTTTTAATCACATCCAAAAGAAGTATAAAAGTACTCTGTCATACTGTACAACCTTTCATGTCACACATGAAATGTTCCTCATTTGGTGAGACAAGTCTAAAATCATACCCCACAGCTTAGCTTCAGACTCTTCCCTGATATGGGACTCCTAGAATCACAGAATGTTCTGAGTTGCAAGGGACCCACATTATTCATTGAACCCAACTCCCGATTGTGCATGGGAAAGCCCCAAGAATCACACTATGTGCCTGAGAGGGTTGTCCAAGTGCTCCTTGAGCTCTGCCAGGCTGGTGCTGTGCTCACTATCCTGGGGAGCCTGTTCCAGTGCTCATCCACCCTCTGAGGGAAGAAACTTTTCCTGATATCCAAACTAAACCTCTCCTGACACAGCTTCAGGCCATTCCCTCGGGTCCTGTCACTGTCACCACAGAGCAGAGATCAGTGCCTGCACCTCCTCTGCCCCACACGAGGAAGTTGTGACTGCAGTGAGGTCTCCCCTCAGTCTCCTCCAGCCTGAACTGACCAAGGGACCTCAGCCCCTCCTCACACGGTTTCCCCTCAAGGACTTTCACCATCCTCATGGCCTCCTTTGGATGCTCTCTCATAGTTTCATGTCTGTTTTATATTGTGGCACCCAAGGCTGCCCCCAGCACTGGAGGTGAGGCTGCCCCAGCCCAGAGCAGAGCAGGACAATCCCTCCCCTGCCCGGCTGCCATGCTGGGCCTGATGGCCCCAGGGCACGCTCGGCCCTCCTGGCTGCAGGGCACTGCTGCCTCATGTTCAGCTTTCCATCCACCAGCACCTCCAGGCCCCTTTCCATGGCACTGCTTTCCAGCCTCTCATTCCCAGTCTGTCTGTATATCCCAGATTACCCCATCCCAGTTGCAGAATCCAGCACTTTCCCTTGTTGAAGTTCACATGGTTGGCGGCTGCCCAGGCCTCTCATTTGTCGAGGTCTCTGCAGGGCCTCCCTGCCTTCGAGGGAGTCAGCAGCTCCTCCCAGTTTTGTATCACCTGCAGACTTGCTCAGTTTCCCTTCCAGTCCTGTGCTCAGGTCCTTTATGAAGATACTGAGGAGCAGAGGGCCGAGGATGGAGCCCTGCAGAACACCACTAGTGACAGGTTGCTATGGAGAGTCGTACCTTAGGGACACCAACTCTCATTCTCCAGCACCCACCCACCGCAGGGGCTGGAAGAACTGCCCAGAGCTCTCAAAGACCATCCCTCCTACCCTACCCAAATGCTGTCACCAGCTTCTCACCCTGCCCACCACAGTCTCTTCCTTCTTCCCACGTTGCTGAAGCTTCTATATCCACCACTACTAAAATAAGTTGACATGGGGAAGGAGAGAGTTATATGGAGCAGCTGTGCTATATATCCACTGAGGAACCAGAAGCTGGGAATTCAGCCAATGAAAAGTGAATGCCATGTGGGTGGTTTGGTATCAGAGCACAGACCTTGTTTATCTTAGTCTGCCTAAATAATTTGGAACACAAGAGAGATACTTTCATGTTTTTTAAAGACAAAAAAAACCCAGAGTGTATACACAGAGTGTAAGTAGTTTTTACAAACTGCTTGTTGAGAAGGAGCCTTCTATGAGGAAACCTGCTATGCTTTTCTGCAGCTGAGAGCTGTTAGTACTGAATGAGCTTTATGCAGAGAGATTCATATTTTCCTCACTGGAGTTATATTTGATAATCTGAGATTAGAAAAATAATAGATAGAGGGGGAAAAAACAAAAAAATCCCCTCAAACAAAACCAAAAAGTCTTTCAGGAAGAATAATTTCATAAAACAACAGGCAAAATCCTGAGGTCAAAAGCAAAACTTCACTAGAAATTAATTCTGCTTTAAAATCTAAAGTCAACCTCTGCTCTATTTAATATCATATTATGAAGGGACATAGCTGCTCATTTGTGCTGGGCTCGAGAGGCCTTACTGATGATTCAGAGCATGTTCCTTTATTTTTCTATCAATGTAGACACATAAAACTATTCTGTACTATCATTTATTTTCTCACACTTTTGTATACTTCAAATATATAGAGAGAGTGTGTATGTATGTAGGTATACAGATTTTTACTGTGTTCTTGTATTTCAAGGTTTGGAGTGAGTGTGTATATATTTTTGATCCACAAATATTTCATCACCCTACTCCCCCATTTTTGTACTTTTCTCTCACCCTTTTTCTTGCCACTGTTATCAAGTGATAACAGCCTACCAAGTAATCACACAGCTTTTAAAACTCTTTTCTTAAAAGTTACTAGTTACAATGATATTTTGACTTTTTTTTTCCAAAAAGGAAGGTATGAGAGGAGGAAAAGAAGATCATTACATTAGTATCATACTTGCAGGCCTGAAAACATCTCAAATGAGGCAAAAATATATATCTCTTTGCATCAAGTGGCTGTAATTTTTCCATTTCAATTCCTTTATACATTCACAGCTTGGATAACCTGATGATACTCTATGTAAGACTAACCCAAATGTGTCTATTCAGTCTAATGTCTTGTTTGAGATAGTAAAGGTCTGCTTCATTAGGTAAGGAAATCAAAGGTGTAAGTTTTTCCACAGAGTTTTAATAAAGCATAAAAATATGACCTTTCTCTTGGAAAGGTTTTTATCCATCCTGAGTTGGATGATGACAGGTGCTATGTGTCAGTGAGCCATTACTGCGCTGTCCACTGTCATCTGTCTGAAAAGTAATGTACAGACACATGAGAAACAAATCTGTGGAATCAGGGATGTTTCCCCAAGTAATATACCTAGAATTTAAGATGCAATTAACATGTGTTAGATGCTAATTCCTTCCAAAATTACTTCACCATTATAATTATATGCATTCTGACTCAGTTTCTCAGAATTATTCATGGAGTACTGTTACTGTAGCAGTATGATGACTACTTGCTTGAATGGAGGATAAAAATCAGTTTCTTCCCTGGAAGACTATACATACAGAATTTAAACTGCACACATAGGCACAGAAGATATTATCAGATATAGCATAATGTACTGAAGCTTGTCCAATTTTCAGCCAGCATTGTGATAAAGTAAAAGAAACATTATTAAATCCTTATCGTCATGCAAACCCTCTCTCAAAAACCAATCAGACTGCCCAGGGCACTGAACTACCAAAGAAGTCAACCTTATCTACAGAAAATGGTCAGAAAGTCTTGAGATCCATTTCCATTTGTCAGATGCAATGATTTCTGATAATTTTATAAACTGCAGTTTCACTGAGATTTGTAACCGTGATTTTCTGGAAAATGATGTTTCTGTGGATAACGTCATAATTAGACAAGCTATATAGTAAGAATTACACAAAGAATTACAGCCCCTGCTTTCTCTTGTAAAGCTTTTCTGTTGCCATGTCTGGCAGAGTTTCCCAGACTTCAGCAGGGCAGTCCCTATTGTCACTCTCTTCTCCTGCACTTAATTTTCTCCCTTAACTTTTGATCCAGTTACATTTATTTTTCCCTTTCAGCACTGTAGAGAAACATCTGGGGCAGCTTCCAAGTGAAGCCAACACCTCAGCCTCTGCACACCTCGAGGAATCTGCGCCACTCCATTCTCCACACGCTGCCCCTCCACTGCTTTCCTCTATCCAGTGTCTTGTAGCAGCAATCAGGAACAGGGTTTCTGAGCACTCTCACACTGTCAGGATTTTATTTCAGCTGAATGGTTTTGGCAAGGCAAGTGTTAAGCCAGACCCCTCATGAAAATGGGCCTGTGCTGCACACCTCTTTGGGAAGCCTTGATGGCTGGGCCTCCTTTTCCAGAGCCCCCCATACCTCTCAGGAAAAAGAAGCACGTTTTAAATCCATTACAATTGAATCAAGAAAAGCACATTATTTCCCTCGTAAAATTCAGCAAGTTTTGGGTTTTTTTTATGTCTTTGGAGATACAGAACCCTAATTTCCTTCATGATTTTTGGTCTTTGTTTGTTCTTTTTTTGGTCTTTTCTTTCTTCTCCTAGTCTTCTGATTTGATTCTGCTTGAAAGTCCTGTTTATTTTATACACCATTGTATGGTGTGCTTTAACCTTAATAAAAATCATCCTGTCTACAAGACAATTAGCGTTAACATTTATATTCAGTTTTTAGTAAGGTTTATTTGGTCAAACTCACTTATTAAAGAAAGAAAAAGGTACTATTGTATCAGAAAATAACATTTGCATCCAGGAAATGTGTGTTTGCTTCAGTATATATTCTGGTTTTCTTTGACAAGTGCCACAACTGGTCCCACAACTGTGCCAAGAGTACAAAAAAGAAAAATGAAACCATACCCAACATAAATAACAAAACCAAAATAAAACCAAAAATATCCCCAAAAGTAAAATTAGAGACACACAAAAAATAGTAAGTAGGACATCTCCAGCAGCACATTACTGACCTATCCTGGAGCACTTGTTTGGTACTAAATCACAGTTTGTCTTGACCATTGTTTTTCCATGTTGTCCCTCTCAGGTATGAAGCCCCAGAATGCTCATCTTGTGAAACCTCATATGGTCAAATTTGCAGCAATAGTTCCAGTCTGTGGTAAACCAAAACCTTCTTAACATACATCTCGCTGATAAGACCTAATTCAATTAAACTGACCATTACGATCAGTGTAAATTGAATTGCTCTCTTGGACTTGCTGATAATTGCTTGACAGACCAATAAATATGGGGTTTCCAGACAGAATGAGTTATGGTGCTCAATACTGTCCCTAGTTACTGCTCCCCTCCGTTACTCCCAACCTTCAAAATGTCACAGGAATTACACAATAATTTGCTCTAGAATGCTTGTCAGAGATCTGTTGTTTTGATCCCAATTAATTAAATATTCCTGAGTCTGCATGCAGAAAGAAAGTAGCAAATGTTCAGAATGATAACACAAACTAACATAACATCTAAAACCTGGACTAAAAAATACACAGAATATTCATCACTTCAGTTGCAATTACATAAAAAGCAATGCAGACACTGGGCCTGAAACCATGCTCAGAAGAGTTCATGAAAGAACATAGCCAGAAGGTCATCTGTATTATGAAGAGCTTTTTTTCTTTATCTGTTGTTTTTTTTTCCTGTCCAAAGGAAAGGAGCAGTTATTTTTATACTACAGGGGCTGCAACTTCAATATTGTGCTCAGGTTTGAGCCTCTCACTACAAGTAAGACACTGAGGCACTGGAGCCTGTCCAGAGAATGGCAGTGGAGCTGGACAATGTCTGAGGCACCCATCTGATGAGAAGCAGCTGAGGTTGTTTAACCTGGAGCAAAGGAGGCTCGGGGTTGCAGTGAGGTGCAGATTGGTCTTTTCTCTCAGGCAACAAGTGGGAGAACAAGAGGAATCAGCTTCAACCTGTGCCAGAGAATATTTAGGCTGGATATTAGGAAAAATTTCTTCACCAAAAGTTTTGTCAAACTGTCAAAGTGACTGTCCAGAGGAGTACTCGAGTCACCATCCATGGGACTGTTCAAATAATGAGTAGATATGGCACTTACAGATATGGTTTAATGGTAAACATGGTGGTGGTGCTCCTAGTTTGTGGATTAGACTTGGTAATCTTGAATATCTTTTCTATCCTTACCCATTCTATGATTCTAGGAATGATTACTTTCAATTTGTTGAATACTAGTTATATTCAAAAATAAACTAAATCTATGGAATTATGCACATAGTAATGAATTCTATCTTTTTCACAATCATTGAGACTTTGATCCTTTACTGTGACACCTCTGATTTAGCTAGACCTCCTTAATAGCAAAAGACAAAGTTGGAAATGTGTCTTATTTTGACCATTTTTGACTGTTTTATCCAGGCTAAGACAGAGTTAACAGTAAATTATTGTCTGAAAAGATCCATTTTGAAATAAAGAAATAATAATGGGCGGCCAACAACACAGGAAAATAAAGTATATAATGATAGTAAGAGGAAGCTGGACTTGTTCAGAATAACAGCTATAAATTTTTAAGTGTGAATAATTCTAAAGAAATATTTATGTTTATGGTGTTCTCCACAGATCTTTAAGTCATGATCTGATTGATTCCTGAAAGAAAAGTTTTAAGTCAAAACTATGTGCATGGTACCAGAGCTACAGGAAGTGTTAGAGAAAAGCCAGTTTAATCTTAATGGTCCTTTTGAACCCTGAGGAATCAGCTCCATTGCAATTTTCACTTGACCTCAGTTCTTGTCTTTACTTTTCTGCATATTCAATGAATTAACAGAATAGTTGTTATATAATTTCTAAATACCCAAAGATTGATAGTGGTCCATTTAATCTTCAAGTTGCATTTTACTCTAACGAAGTCTCAACTTTTTTGATGCAAGTCTAGACTGAGAAGTAGCATTTTGGAGTTGACCAACTGGAGTAAGCACATTTGAAAATAGATAGTCAAACATTATAAGCCTAAAATATTGTTATGAGACATTTTTTAATGGAGTTTTTCTGATAATATTGTAATTGCCAAATGTATCTACTCTTGGATGTATCTTTATCAATCCTCTATGAAATGTAGTAATGTCTCACTAAATGTGACTGCTGAGATAACTTCTGCACACACAGTACAATTAAGATACAAAATAAACAACTAACAGAAGGAACTTCCGTTTCATAGCCATTTTGAGCTTGAACTAGAATATATATGCACATAATTGTACTCTTGGGATTTAAGTTATGCCTACAGCTGGTTTTTTGTTTGGTGGAGTTTTTGAAGGTAAGAACTGCTAATACTTCTCTCTCCAGCCCTACAGACAGTTCTGCAAACCCTTAAGCAACTAGAAAACAAACAGAGGTAGCTATACGACAACTTGATAAATTGTTAATAATACACAAATATTTCAGAGCTTCTTTTTTTTTAGCTTTTTCATTGATCTACAATAACAAAAATGTCTAAAAGTAAAGAGGGCAATCTTGCATTTTATTCTTTAAAAACGAGATTGTAGCTGTGAATGGACACATAAATCTTCACTAGTAAGTAGGTCAAAAGGTGNTAGCTATACGACAACTTGATAAATTGTTAATAATACACATATTTCAGAGCTTCTTTTTTTTTAGCTTTTTCATTGATCTACAACAAAAATGTCTAAAAGTAAAGAGGGCAATCTTGCATTTTATTCTTTAAAAACGAGATTGTAGCTGTGAATGGACACATAAATCTTCACTAGTAAGTAGGTCAAAAGGTGTGAAGAAAGGTTCCAATCACAACTGCTGCAATGCTGACAGACTGCTCCAACCAGCTCCTTGGGTTGAACTTTCTGCTTAAAAACTGCACTGAAAATTAATAAAATAGAGCTTCTCTTCTCTTCTCTTCTCTTCTCTTCTCTTCTCTTCTCTTCTCTTCTCTTCTCTTCTCTTCTCTTCTCTTCTCTTCTCTTCTCTTCTCTTCTCTNCCTTTAGGTACTGGCAGGCTGCTCTAAGGTCTCTTCTCTTCTTCTCTCTTCTCTTCTTTTCTCTTCTCTTCTCTTCTCTTCTCTTCTCTTCTCTTCTCTTCTCTTCTCTTCTCTTCTCTTCTCTTCTCTTCTCTTCTCTTCTCTTCTCTTCTCTTCCTTTTGTTCTCTTCTTCTCCATTCCACTCTTAAGCAGCTCTTTTTTCCCTTGCTGGGGAGGGGTGGCATTTGGCTGCCCATGGCTGCCCACTTAGTAGGCAGGTGCTGGGGAGAAGGGAAGTGACCTGGGAGCATGGCCCTGCCAGCTGTGAACCATTCCATGTTTCCCTGCATCATACCTGTGCTGTGCTGGCACAGGCAGCATATATATCAGTGACCTCAGGGGAATGGGGGAATGTTCTATTTCAGAGGAGACAGGAATTGATCATTATTGCATTCACATGCACTCACACAATTTTTTTCTTACCTAAATCATAAAAAGCATCAGAGCATCCAGGCAAACTAATTAATTGCGTAATTGCACAGCTTCTCCTCATTCAAGAAGTAGGATTTCTTTGGCCTCTCTTACCCATTTCAGTATATCCCTTGCCTTCCAACTTGTACATGAACTGCAGGTTATCACTATCCATAAAACAAAGGATCAACTATGTACTTGTACTCTGTATATAGCACTATGTGCTACACTTATGTCGAATGGCAAATGGAAGGAAGAATGTCGTTTTAACTAGAAACAAACTTCCTCAAAGATCTCTGAGAATACCAGATGATGCCCTTTTAAGTAGATCAATGCTTAGTGTACTGTAGCTGTCAAAAATCCCACCCATTTCAAGACAGCTCTTACTGAAATAAATGCACCAGGCATTAAAGAATATTAGCATCTAAGAGCTTCTTTTTTCCCAAGAGCTATCAAGTATTGACCAGGGAAGAAAATGACAAAAAATTAAGAAAAAATAGGCATTTACAGCTCCCTTTCTTCATCAAACTAAGGCATATATTACAGAAGTTTTTTAAGTGCCTTTGTCAGACTCTGAGTATTAACGGACTTTCAATAACTTTCATTAAAGAACAAAAGACAGGGGAAAACCACCTCTTCTTCTCTGTCTAACCTGACTGCTTAGTTCTAAAGAGAACAGATGGGTAGCATTTACATTTTCCTTGGAATTAAACCATTCTCTTCCTAACTGATATTTGCAAAACAACAATATGTAGAAATATCAGAATGAAAATGTTCTGCTAGTTCAAAAGCTCAAACATAGTTTGCTTTCTGTTTGGGGGTAGAGACAGGATCCCCTTGGAACTTGGAAACTGTCGTGTCTCTCAAGCCTTGTTGAAAAAGTTGTACCTCAACAATCTTTGGTGTTAGTTTTTGTTTTGTTTTGTTTTGTTTTTCCACAAAGCACTTTCCTTGGGCTAATGTTGCCAGAGTGTCTTCTTTATTTTTTTAATCAGCAAATCTGCTGATTTAATCTGCATCAATATTTTTTTAAACAAAACTGACAGTGTTGTCACTGTCTAATGCTTCAGGATGGTGACAACAGGGTTGAGTGTTTATGGGTAAGAATCAGAAGGCCACCAGGCAGATATTCTGGTGTGAGTCTATTACAGACCACCCACATGGGATGAACAGGCAGATGAACTATGGTACAAGCAGCTGAGAGAAGTCTCAGGATTGCTAACCTTTGTTCTCATGAGGGACATACATTTCCTATCCATCTGATGAAAATACAGAAATACAGCAGAGAGGAGGCAGTCTAGGACTTTCCTGGGATGTGTTGAAGAGAACTTCCTGATGCAGACAGAGGCAGTCAGCTACAGAAGATGCTCTGCTGGGCATGTTTGGGAACAGAGAGGGGCTGCTGAGTGGTGTGGTGGCTGCTTTGGAAATAGCAAACAGGAAATTACAGGGTCAGCAGAACTGATCCCTTAGAGAGAGCAGACTGTGGCTGTTTAGGAGCCTGATTGACGGAGTGCCTTGGGAGGCAGTGCTGAAGGGTAAGGAAGCCCCAGAAGGACTGAGGAATGGAGTCACCTCCAGCTGCCAGATGGACACCAGTGCTCTCCCTTGAGCCTCCTCTTCTCTAGCTGAAAACCCCCAGTTTCTTCAGCTGTGACTTATTCTCTAGACCTTTCACCAGCTTCACTGCCTTTCTCTGGACATGATCCAGCAACTCAATGTCTTTCCTGGAGTGAGAGGCCCATAATAAAAACATCTCTGTATCATCAGTTCTGTTTTCAGTACAACTCTAAACCACAGACCCATATGAGACAATGTGAAGAAAATTAACTTTACCCCATCCGAAGTCAGAACAGGGTGTTTTCCAGCCTAAATGATTTTGTGATTTGCTTCACTGTTAGAAATTTGTGAAGCATTTTTTTATTTTAACTTGTATCTTTCTAAACATACTTAATATTTCATATTTAATTATATTTTCTTAATATCCACTTGATATGAGTCATATTAGGAGTGACTTCCTGATCATTGGTATGAAAAATATTCTAAGACTACACTTATGAGAAAATTCTTATCAGCACTGTGTGAGTGACAAAAATAGATTAGTTACTATATAGCAGATTTACCTGCTTGAGACAGAAACTAATGCAAAATCTTTAAAACCCTTTACATCCTACCTACTGAGAGGAGAATGAGAACAGCATTAATTGTGCTGCCATTCAGTGGGATCTTCATAGGCTAGAGATGGGTGGAGAGAAACCTAATTGGGTTCAACAAGAGTAGGGTCCTGCACCTGGGGAGGAATAGCCCCAAATCCCAGCACAGGCTGGGGGCTGCCCTGTTGGAGAGCAGCTCTGCAGAGAAGGACCAGCAAGTCTTGGTGGGTGACAAATTGACCATGAACTGCCAGTGTGTCCTTGTGGCCAGGAGAACCAACGGGATCCCAAAGTGCCCTGGGAAGAGTGTGGGCAGCAGGTCAGGGAGGGGATCCTTTCCCTCTGCTCAGCCCTAGAGAGGCCACACCCAGAGTGCTGTGTCCAGGTCTGGGTTCCTCGGTACAGGAGAGATGTGGAGCTATTGGAGAGGGTCCAGCAGAGGCCACAAGGATGAGGAGGGGTCTGGAGCATCTCTCTTGTGAGAAGAGACTGCAGGGACTGGGCATGCTCAGTCTGGGGAGGAGAAGACTGATAGGGGATGTCATTAATGCATATAAATATCACAGAGGCAGTGACAGACTCTTTATAGTGGCCCAGTGACAGAATGAGGAGCAATGGCCATAAAATAAAACACAAGGAGTTCTACTTGAACATGAGGAAGAAGTTTATGTCAAAGCTGGCGGGACACTGAAACAGGCTGCCCAGGGAAGTCATGGAGCCTCCCTCTCTAGAGACGTTCCAAACCCACCTGGATGCATTCCTATGTTACCTGCTATAGTTTACCCTGACTTTGCAGGGGGGTAGGACTGGGGGGCTTCCAGAGGTCTCTTACAACTCTAAAAATTCTGCTTGTCTGTCTGTTCTGTAAATCACAGCAATTATAGCAGATATGAGATTAAAGTTATACCTTAAACTATTACATTAAAGTGCATATCAGATGTGACATACATCTAAAAAAAGCCTGAATTTACAACAGCAGATTATATAATATATCAGTTGCAGGTACAGTATTATCTGAAGTTATTTCTCCACTTCATTTTTCAGAATTTGTTTTGTTATATAGCCTCAGTTAGAAGCTTTCAAATATAGAGGTAAATGGAAAATGGAACAAAATGAATCATGAGGTTGTGAAAAGAAGATTGTACTAGATTAACCTGATATCCTCCTCTGAGAGGATAACTGAACTTCTAGACAAAGTGAAATGGATTTAGTCTCTCTGAATGTCAGAATTTGTCAGTTCCTCAAGTACCTAAGCCTTGTCTGACTGGAATTCACCAGCTGAAGGTAGCTACAAAAAAAGGCAAGTTTAATGAAAGTCAAGCCTGAGAAAAATACACCAATAATAAATGGTCACATTTATAGGGACTTATCCTTTCTACCAAAAAATTTCAAATTTAGTTTTCAGGGTGTTTCCAGTGCAGCAATCTTCACTGTCATGCATTTTTATAATAGAAACACGCATTTTCTTATGACAAAATTCCTTCTCCAATTCAAATTATTTATTGCAAAATCCATTACTGCTTGTCATCTGCTTGTCAGCTGCTAAAAACCAAGCTTTTACAGCAATCAGTCAATGTCTTGAAATCAATGATGGGTAATCTAAAAATATTTCAAATTAAATGTGTCATTATTACTTAGTCCAATTACTTCAACAGATTTTATGAAAGATTAAAAAGTTGGTAAAAAGTTGGATTCAATTTCATTTAACTGGGTTTTTTTACATAAACAGTTGGTTTTTAAAAATTCTGGGAAGCCAAAAGTGAACTTTTCACCCTGTTGCCAATTTCATTAAGGAAAACCTTCACCTCCAAGGGTGAGATACACACAGGAGAGACACAAAGATATTGTAGTCCAATAGACACATGAAGAGAGTAAGGAGATCACCAAAAGTTTAACTTAGATTTTTTTTTTTCAATTTTTTACTTTGTTTCTCCTTGCTAGAACATATATGGGATAGCTGTATTATACCAAAAATGTGATTAACTAACAGCCAAACCTATGAGACCCTCTTTCAATAATCAGACTTATTTTTGGTGGTAACTGCTAAGTTAACCTATTCCTTTCAGATCCACCTGGAAATTACACAGTGCATTTTTATTAGTTATGAAATAAAAAGTAAAGCTCCATAAAACATTCACAAGTAACATTGACTCTTTTTGAAAGGCAGCTGCACAGAGCAACTCCTTATATCAGTTACACCTCTTGAGCACAAAAAATTTAAAATTTTGTGTTTAAAGAAGTGTTGAGGATGAACTCAGTTTAAAATATACCACTTATCTCCCAGCACAATAACTGATCATTCCCTCTTTACCCAAGCACAACTCCCCTTGATGTTATGGAAAACACTTTACAAAGGCTGCGTGATCAACTTCTTGCAGAACAAAAAATAAGAAAGGCTGTCTGCAGAGTGCTGTCAAACCTTTATCCATGTAAAAAAAATCTGTTACAAAATATTCTATACCACTGAAATATATCAAGCTATACCTTCTGCTTTCTCTTCCACTATACAGCCCTTATTAATCATAAGGGTTTTTTTTTCCTTTTTCTTATTCAGTCTTTCATTCTTTTCCTTGAAATTCTACATAACTATTTCCTTTTAATTTGGTCTTTTACTGCTAAAAAATATATAGCTATTTATTACAACTATGAAAAATAAATAAAACATTAAATAATTTCTTAAGCTATAATTTAAAACCACAAGGCTTACATTTCCTTTCATATCATAATATTTATTTATCACTTTAAGCAAAACCCATTTTTCTTGTTACAGTCAAAAAACTAACATTATTTAAAGATTGCATATAGCAAGAATGAAATTCAGTAAAAATTGACAGAAGCTGATGAAGCAATCAATTTCCACACTGCTGAATTAATTCTTCCTCAAGACACCATTCACTTTTTAAAATAAAGGTTTGTTTTACAAATAAACTTTGAAGAAATCCCACATTACACTACCATCCTGGAGCTCTGAACTGAGAAGCATACAGTTTTGTAAAAAGCTGGAATTGGAAAGAACTAAATAATTAATAAATTGTGAGGTTTCTCCAGTTCTGTGCTTGGTCAGTTGTCCGATCCAGCTGTAAAATCTAGTACTCTGTAGTCAATTTAATTTTGACAACAAGGTTTCTTATTTTCAGAATAAAAAACTGATTTATGCAGCTTGAGCTCTGATTCAGAAAATAAAATCTGTAAAGGAAATTTATTGTGGGATTCAGTCTGGGCTTCAGCTACAGAAAGTTCCATCAAGAGCTAAACTTTCCATGTTTGCCTCCACCTGTGGCACAGGGCTGTTCTCTACCAGAGGCAGCTGAGGCCTGGCTCAGAGCTGATTCAAGTCAGCAAAACTCTTTTCTTTGGCTTAAACAAACTCAGGTGTGGATCAGTAATAGCCATTGTTAAAGGTCATGTTGTAGTTTATAGATGACTGAAAGGATTATTTCTAATTAATTTTTTGGTACATCAGAACACAGAATTTCCCCAGATAACAAATATCATAAAACTGAATTTATTGCAAAGCATACTCTATGTTTTTGCCCATTTGTCTTTCTAGCATTGACTTTCTCCTGTGATTTATTATATACTTCTTCCAAGACTAATTGTTGTAGGGAAATTGCTAGATTTCTATTCAATGTCTATTTTCCCATTATACACCAGGATGTTTTGTTCATTTGGCAGAAATACATAAACATTAACTGCTAATTTGAGCTAACTTTGGAATTTGGTTTAAGGAAAATAAAAATTAATGATACTGGCTTAAATTTGCTTATGCTTGGTTGAAATTTATGTTGAAAATTCTAGGAGTTAGCTTTTTTGTGAGATTAGAAAGGTTTTTTTTGCTGGTCTAAGATCATATTAGGAAGGACTGACCTCCCTAGGAGGAAGTTTACTCAGGAGATCTGAATAAAGAATAAGCTTACTTGCCTGAGGTTGATAATCACCTTATGCATAAAAGTTTGTGTGAGTTCTGAAGTTGTTCTGCCATCTACCTCAATCCCTATTGTGAATAAGTGCCTTAACTTGCTATTCTGTGTGGTATTTTTTAATTTCAGTATAAACTGAAAATATTTTTACTGTTTCCATATATGCACTTTGGTTCTATAAATAGTTTGATTATTCCCTTTCTTTTTTTCAAGTATTACCATGTTCAATCAAAGACAAAATCATTACTTTATTGCTTAAATTTTGTCAACATCTTTTATGAAGTTCTTAAACACTTTTTTCCCTACCATACTGCAATCTGGTGACATTAACAGTGAAGTTCATGAGGTTTGTCTTCACTGCTACATAAACCACTAACAATGTTTGTTTTTACCATCCTAGCTTTCTTGCTTAATTAATCTGCTGTTCTAAGTTGAATGTTAGGCTTCCTAATGTTGCTGGAACTGAATTCTCTGAATCATTCCTATTCCTTTCCCTCACAAACAATTTTTTAAAGATCCTCCACCTATTTTGGATGCAGTGAATTGTGCTGTATGTAAGAGTTTCTATGGGAAGAACTGATTATGTTTAGTAGCTTCTCTTCAATGCTTAGATATCTCATATGTAAGAGACAGAAAAGCCTGGATTGTACACATTTTTGAGTTTGAATGCAAACCATTCATTGCTTTATGAACACAATATATTCCAGGGAGTATCACACATAGTCTGTATGTCCTTGAGCCTTTTCCTTTTGCATGTTGAATTTTGACAGTTGAAATAAGGATAAAATCATACACGGCTTTATCTGTTGTGGACCTGTCATGTCTCATTCATGAGAGCAGATGATAAGCAGGTTCTCTTTTCCCCCTATATTAAATCTTGTCCTTCACTCTATTTTGACAGAAGACTTTCCTCTTTTTTTGCATTTTGCTTTTTTCTCTTTTTTTTTTTTAATAATGGGAAACCAGGTCTAGCTAGAAATAAATCCCAATCCTAACTCTTTCAAATACAGAGCCACACAAACGCTGGGAGTGATGTGACTTAATGCAGGCCAGCATCCATTTCTGACTAGTCACTCAAGGCTCAATTTTTAACTAGTGGAGAGAAACAAGCATAGCTTGCTCAGGACAAATCACACTTTGTAACTTTATGTTTGATGTAGTCATCTGAGTTGCCTTCACAGATAAGCCTTCATAATTTCAACCTAGCATCACAGAGCATCACAGAATTGCAGCACATTCTGAGTTGGAAAGGACCCACAGAGATCATCGAGTCCATATCTTACATGAATGGCCAGACATAAAGTGATTCATTTCCTGGAAGTGGCTTTGAAAGGCTTATTTCTCTCCAATAAATGGGAGCCTGATGCATCTACCTTGGAGATATGGATGTGTATTTTAGGCATCTACAGTTAGACAAAGGCCATTCCACCTCATCTACTGGACAGCAGCAAAGATTATCAAAAGGATTTAAGAAAGATTTAAAAGGATTTATGCAGAGTATGCTTAAACAACCTCCCCCTTCCATCCAAATGCTTCCAGTGCCTACAGTGAAAGGACTCCCTGTGCCCTTGGCCCTGTGTACCAATAACCTTTGTGCTGCCTATGTGACCCCTCTCAGACTTTTTACTTCCATCTATAATTTGTCTTCTGAAGCCTTCCACAACAATAAATCCCACATCTTAGTCATGTGGGAGATGAAAAAGCAAAAACTCAGTTTCCACTGTTCTCAACCTCTTGCTCACTTATTGCTTTTAAGAGTCTTGCCATTCTAGACTGATGGGAAAAGCAGACTCTACACAAATACTAGTGCTCTAAAGACAGGGAAGACTTCTCCCAGCATTCTCTGTGTGCACACACTCTGCTGCTTTCCATTCCCAGAGGTAGGAATACTTCATCAGGTCTTTGTGCAGAATGATAATGAAATTTAATTTGGGAATTCTCCATTAAATGCTGCTCTACACTGTAAATTAGGTTCTCTTTTTAAACACCTAATTTGTAGTATTGAGTCACTATGTCCTGAAGGCAGCAGCACCTGAAAGCGTATAAAAATGGATGAAAAGTGGAAGATAGAAATAAATAGGATGAAAGACAGCTTAAACCAGACAGAATTTCCACTGCTAAATTATAAAAATTACCTTCATTACTCACACTTCATTAAATGAACATTCTGATCATGTCTCCACAACTCAGTCAAGGGGGTGAGAATATGATGTGTATGATACATGTATTCCTTCAGCATAGACAGCCAGAGACTATATTCTTGTTTCATAGGAATTTTTTCTCAGGATACAGAAGTTTTGGCTTTCTGCCTTCCCCTAAGTTTGTTTGGCTAGATGAAACTCAGCCTTTTTGCAATGCTTGGATGGACAGAAGGTCTCCAATCTAATATAATATCCAGCAAAGTACTGAAGAGAAACTCCTTCATAACAGAAATTATTACAAAAAAGTCCTTCATGAAAATCTGAAATTTTTCTGTGAAACTTTCAAGGAACCCAAGCTATTTTCAGCATAAAACTGTTCTGCTGGAATACTTCAAGCCACTTTTACAATATCATGCAATTCACCCTGTATGTATGTGATTCATTACAACAGGGATTAAAATGACAGCTTAGTGTCATGTGAGGCAGGGGGATTTGAGACTGAGAGCAGTCGCTGGACACTAGGACAGCTGAATTGTACTTACTGCTGAGTTACATTAATACATATATATAATACATACAGCTTTGGAATAAAGGGACGTGAAGATTAAGGGCTATCTTTCAGAGAGATTTTGTAATATTACAGATCCTATCGCACAGAAAATCTAAAAATGGACTCACTGGAAAATGTATGAGTAGTGGAAAAATAGCAAAGCACAAATAAAAAGTAAGAATTCTTCAAAAGTCACCAAAGGAACCCATCGCACTCATACAGCACAGATGTTGTACAAATGATAAACAGGTGTTTTTATGTAGATTAAATTCTAAATGATCCCACTGTTATCAATCAACATCCTTCAAATAAATTCAATGGAAATGATAGTAACCAAGAAGAGATTCCTGGGAAAACAAAAAAATCAGTTCACGCATGTTAAGGGTTAAACTATACCACAGAATAATATTTGTAGATGTGACATGACAAAATCTCTAAAATTACATTTCAGACTTTAAAAGCCACAATATTGAGGGTCTAGTACAGGAAATCCAGAGGAATATTCTAAGAGGACATGAATAATTCATGGCTTCTGAAGCACACACGAGACAGATGATCCCAGAAAAACGAGGTATCCAGGTGCACTCCTGTCAAGTGCAGTGACATGAGCACAGTATAAATCTGCTGGAGAGAAACATAGGCTCATCTCCATCCCAAGACACACTGTAAACTGGCTTCCACAAGATGTGTTCCTGTTTTAACATCAAAAGGTTGAAAAGCCCAGAGAAGGGGACTAGCTAATAAAATGCCTTAAACATTCACAGAATAGAAAATGCTCCCTGGCTCCAACATATATTAGAATTGACCTTAAAGTGTTTGCTTGGTTGGAAATGAAAAAAACAACCTAAATCATAACCACCCTTGCTTCTTCAATTTTGTGTATCTCACTACATTTGCTCCCTGCTGGCCTCCCCTGATATGTACCTTCAGTGACATATTGCTCAAAAGTGTGGTAGTAACTCTTTTATCAGGAAAAGAATCATCATTGCTACACTGCTGTTGCTGTTCCTCATCATCAGGGTTTAAGTATAAATTTGGTTCCTATTGAAAATAATGCAATTGAAGCTTACAGAGATTCCAAGATCACTTTTAGTGGGGAAATACTAACATGTCATAATATGTTCCAGGTAATACACCTGACAGCCAGGTGTAAAGCTCAAAATATCTGTGCCTTGCAGGTTGTACCCCAACTTTGCAGGTAACAGTCAGACAACAGTGCCAAATGTGAACTCTTGAACCTGTCCAGTGCTCAGCCTCTCTTCAGGGTGTCCACCCTGAATGATTTCCCCTTCCCTCCTACTTGCCTCTCTAAAACAACTCCTGGTTTTGCCAGCTCCTGAGCAAATAAGCCAGAGAAGAACCTAAACTTCATGGGTAACAGGACTCATTTTCATCTCTTTGAAGACATTTTTATGCTTGGAAATATTCTAGCATTAGTACAGCATATGCCAAGCCTGTAAAATGAACAAAACACTTCAGTATGAAAGAAATTCTGTCTGTAAATTCTGAAGATAGAAGAGAATGTGAAATTATTACTGTGAATTTCCAATACAACTTTTTGGGAGGCTAGGAGGGTGGTTTTTGTACACATAAATGCTTGTTTCTTTTATAAAACTTTTCTGTATAATTTCAAGCACTGCATGAGGTATTTTATAGCCTAACCAGTTGACACAAATGGACGTGCTTTAGATTCCACTCAATACTTGGTGCTTCTGGAGGCTTGAAGACACAAACAATGCAACTCTTTTGTAAAAAGGCAGGAGAAAAGCCCTAATTCAAGAAAATTGCTCACTCATGGATTTATATGATCAGTGTGATTAGATATATTACAGATATACATTCTTTATCCACACACACACACACACACCTATAGCTAATAAATAGACACATATATATGCAAGCTAAAAATCCCCAAACTCTTTGCTATATTTTATTTAGTTCATTATTAGAAATATTTAACTAACAATATTATGTCAACTAGTCTTTTGACCTTTTTTATCCAGTTAACCTTGAAAGAACGGATGTCCACAAAATCTGCTCTGTGCCAGTCCAGTCTTTTCAGATTTACAGCTAAAGACATCTTTATAACTGGTGATGAATGCTCAGATTTATTAAAAAGTAGTTATTTTCATTGCTTCTTTTATAAATTAAGTCTGATTAGACAGCACTGTGTCGTAACCAAAGCCCTATTTCTTGCACTGAGCCAACAGAGAGGACCACAACACACCTGAAATACATGACTTTTTTGTCTCTGCTGTCTGCCCAGCAAGCCTGCTCTTGGGGTACCTGCACATGCTGGCACATCTTCTTTCCTACCACCACCCTCATCAAGCAGAGACTGTAGAGGCATTTCTGCATGTGCCAAAACCACTTTTCCACTTTGCTCTGTGCTTGCCCACGTGATTTGGCCTCAGCTGGGGGACTCTATTGAGCAGAAACTCTCTGGCCTCAGCCAGCTCTGGCCCCAACACTGTCCCACCCAGACAAACCTTTTCCTAAGGAAAGGCGAAACAGGGATGGATGACCAGGCTCATGCTGTCTTAGCTCTTCATAAGCCATAACTGAAACTATATGTCAACCATGGGGATTAAGAAACATTTCTTAAGCCTAAAGTCCTTTTGAGGATGTCGACAAGATCTCAACTCTATCTGTGAGTAAGGCCCAAGAGCATTTCGCCTCTCTCTTCTCTGCAACACATCCATCCTTCCAGCAGGAAAGAGCCAAGATACTTGACTTATAGGGACCACCATGCACACAAGGCAGCTGGATCCCTGGCCTGCACAGCTGGGACTCCAAAGATCATACCCTACTCTGTCACCTATCTCTCAAACCTGTTGCAATTTTTAGATACCAGTTTGGGATGAAAAGTCGCTCCATTAACTGCACGTGGAGACCAGTATCGCAATCTAGGAATTCAAGTAATGTTTGAAGCTGGGATCTGCAAATTCCTCTCTGATCCCTTTATTCATTCCCACAAATGCAACCATTGTTGCTCATTAGATGTAATTCGAGAGTCAATTTCCAAACAGAGCATGAGAGTGTAAATTGCACAGACATTTTGCAGTTCCCAGAGCACTTGCATATGCAGTTATTGTTCATCAGCCTCATCGACTGCAGCACCCGTGTACAGAATTGTAAGCAAGACCACAGGCGATGCCACACTGAATCCTGCACAGGCATCTTCATCCTGCTCAGGGTTTTTTGTACAAAAATCTTACACAGTAAGCATAGTTATCTCATACAGGTTCAGTGTCCATTATATAAGAGCCTTCAACAAAAGAGATCATTACCAGAAAAATCTCTTCCCATTTACCTTAATTTGGGTTCTGGCTCCCAAAGTGTACAGAAAGTAATGTTATACATGATGATTATAGCAAATTAAGTAGTCGTCTGAAAGTACAAAAGCAAAAAGAAAAACAATACCCCATCATCATCCAAAAAATAATAAAAAAGCAAGTGATTTCCATCCCACTTTTCTTTATTAAAAAATACACCACATGAAAGTTCAATTCTTCTCCTCTAATTCTCTCTCAAGAGGAAGTTCCCATTTGACCTAAACGTCTGTGCATGAAAAATTTATTAAGTGACGTGCTTTGCTTTATTTAGAATAAAAAGAATATCTGTTTGCCATTATTACTGCAGGGAGCAGAAGGCAATGCTAGGTCAGATGAACACAACACTTAAATGTTTCTTTGTCCTTATTATGACCTCCTGCTGCCTAAATTTCATATTAGAATTCAAAATAATCCAAAGAGAGGTACAATATCAAAATTATTTCTCACTCAAACCTACTACTAGGAAATAGAACCTGCTACTTAAAAGAAATACTTATCATTGAGTTTATTATATCATACTGTTTCAATTGCTAACACCTAAGTATTTAATATTGTCTAGCAGTGGAGAATTATGCTTCCCAATGTATCAATAAAGAATGAGTTTATCATTACATTTACACATTGTAGCGAGTTCTGCATTGTTTTAAAAAACATATTTAAATTATTTACTAAGTAGTTTTAAAACATTTTCCTAATAAAGTACTTTAGACCTGCATATTTGTTGTTAATGTGGAAACTGAAATTCAACTACAGGAAATGACTATAAGTATCAGGCACTTCAGGAAACTTTTTTAAAGTAAGAAAAAATATTCTTCCAGCACATGTATTTTCTCTTCTCCCATTTGGAGTTAGGCAAATAATTTGTTTTGGTAAATGGTTAAAAGTTTGCATTGGTATTGGATTAATAAAATAAGAAATTTGAATTTAAAGTGGGGCTCATCCAGCTGTTTTATTAAAAAATAATGCAAATTTAGGCAATTTACTATCTCACTGCTAACTTCCTGAAATTTGAAACTGGCTTCACCGAGGGCTATTTTTGCGAGATTTTGTTGGTACTTCACACAGATTCAGTGCCACCATCCTTTGACTGATCCAGGAAACTCTAGTCACAGGCAGCCTGAGCCAGATTTGAAGAGCCATGTGTGAGATCAGCTTCATGCAAACAGAGTTACTAAATATTCTGCAGTATCATCTCAAAGGAAGCCAACATCTTGTCTGGGTAAAATTGTCTTTAGAAGAAATACCAGGCTGATGACAGCAACCAAATACAGAGGCCATGTGAGTCCTCTGCACTGGTATCCAATTTCTGTCAAGCCTGACTTCAGCATGGCACCTGTGAGGACAAGGAAAGTTCTGGCTCCATCCTCATGCTACCCCTTCTGTGCTGCTCACTGTCTGAAAGCACCCTGGTTAATGCCAGTAGGAAACAGAGGTTTAGTTACACAAACTGGGAAAATGGAGATTTTTACTACATATAAATCTCAGTTCAAGAAAAGTAATAGTTTAGATTAAAAGCATAACGAGGTCATACTGTGCCAGGTATATTGTGTGGTGTTTAATGAAAGAGGAACACCTGCAAAATGCATTTGCTCTTACTGGGGAGGCCACCCCCAGTGAGTACCACAGCCACCCAGCATCAGGGATGTTGTGGAAATAAGACATTAACACAAGTACAGAGACAACAAAATTCCAGAAAGTTTTCAAGCCCTTTTTAAATCCAGGTGATCTGTTTCAGGTAAAGTTGGTGAGAGGCTTGGGATAGGAGGTGGAAAGCAGTGCATGGTGGTCCATTCCTTCAGGTCATGACAAAACCTGCTGTTTATGGCCCACTCACCATGGTGGCACAAAGGGCATTTCTGGGAGGATCTCTTCAAAAACCCCCAGAGTACTGGTGATGTTCCTGGAGAACATGTCTGAATGCTGCTACCTACCATGTGAAGAAGGAAACTGAGGCAGTCATGGATGCTGGCTATGCTCTCAGATGCCAGATCTGAGTGCAGGACTCTGAGGACTTGTTTTTCCACTCTGGCTTTTAGAGTTAACAGGGTGAAAACAAAGTCAAATTCCTCATTTTGTGTCTAATTGTAGCAATACAATAAATCTCTTTGTTTGTATGTCCTACAGATTTCTAAAACATTTTACATCACAAATGTTGTTTAAAAAGTTTATGAGCAAACATATTCAACACACTTCTTTGTCCCTCTAACCAAAAAAAGGCACTAATTTCCTTCCAAAGGAGAACAGGAAAAGCCACAGTTTTATCTTCAAATAAGAATATTTATGAACAGCACCTAAATGAGACAAAAGTTTAAAATGCCCTTTTATTAAAGTTTAAAACTCCCTAATATTGAGGATTAATATTAACCAATATTGATGATTTTTAGAAATGTTATTGATTTTTTTTTGTACTGTCTAAACTGCGCACCAACTCTAACACAATGCATCATTCAGTCAAAACTTTGGTATGCAACAGAATTGGCTGAAGCTAACAAACATCCCAGAGAGGGATAAGTCTACCCAAGTTCAAAACAAGATCTTTGTCACTGCTGTTGGCCAGATATGTCATTCTCATGAGCAAAACCTGAATTTACATATTTGGATCCATAGAAAAACAACAAATAACTGGACTTGAATTGTCACATAAAAGGATGGATCTTGGATAATAAGTGTAGAGTTTATTCTCAATGATAAATATAAGAAAAATCATCTATAACCTATTGCAATGATAAGTAGTTGCATTTTCTTTTTACACGTATTCTGTCTGTGACATAAGGAATTTTTCAATTTATGAACTCAAGGTTCTATTTATATTTGTTTGCTTATGTTTTATTCTAATAAAATCATCCAACCAAAATAGTAGAGATGTTCATACAAGTGAAGTTATTGAGGCACTATCTCAAATGATGTCAGAACTCACATCTGCACTTTCAATCAAAAAATCAAAGCCATTCCTATGACTGAATTCCTGTGTCTATTCACCTACTGATTTTTTAAAATAATAGATGAAAAAATGTTTTAATTACAGAGAAATGATATCCTAAACTGGTGTCAGCTTAAAATTGTCCATGAAAATAAAATTCTCATCTGGAAAATGGGGATCTCAGTAAAGGTGGAATGTCAGCTTGCAAAAATGTGTTGAGATGACATTTTTCTTAGATTTTTCATGGGAATATGAAAAAAATTAATGCTTCATTAAATACTCCTCCTACTTACGGTCCTGGATAATGTAAAACAAGTGGCAAAAACATAGTTGTCTGAGGTTAAGAAATCCATCTTTAAAAAATTAAAATTTTAAATTTGCTAGAAAGATGTAATATAAATATACTAAAGTATACTAAAGCATTTCATCTTTATAAATAGACATATACACAAGATTCTCTGAGCTAAAAGAGAATCCTCTCTAGTCTCCTGCCCTGATGGAAAATAAGTAATTCATTTAGCATATATAGTAATGTGACATACCAATAGGAAATATCAGCATGGGTCATGTTTTTAATTTGTGTGTTGACACAGTAATTGGTCAATTATGTGTAATGGAGACTTAACTGCCTCTCACAAAAATATACACTCTACCTACACTCTCTGCATTAATAATGAAAATAAATTGGCATTTTTTCCCACACACATTATGGAAGACAAACAAGATAAAGGCATAGAAAAAACTTTAGAAAAGGCAAAAATCAATCACAAGTGATTTTCACCATCTTGTAACTTCTTAGCTATCATTTAAAACTGTGCAACAGGAATGGTCTTAGAGATGAGGAAATGTCAGCACACCTGAGGTTACTGAGTTGGACCCTGGGCTTTTTGGGCATCTTTCCACTACTCCCCTGTCTACGACACACCTTGCCCTTTTCCCCATACCTTACAGAATGTGCCACTCATGAGCACTTAGGGATAAATTAGCCAGCTGGAAATTATAACTCTAGGTTAAAATAGTTTTTTAAGCCCCCTGTACATTCAGGCAAGGAGGAAAGGTGTCTTTAGAGGAGGATTTCTTTCTTCCTTGGAATTTAAGATACAGGTGGTGAGGATCACTTTTCATGTTCTTTCTCCTCTGACTACAGTAGAAATGCAGATTTTTTATTTATTTATTTATTTATTTTTCTGGTAGACCAAGTTGGGTGAAATTGATGTAACTGTACCAATACAAAATATCTAGTTTGAGATAACTTTAAGCTAGATCTCATTGTACGGTATGTCCATCTGAAAAGGAATTAAATGTTACCAAACCTAGTCTGAATCAAATGATATTTCAGTGACATTGAAGAAAAAGAAAAAATTATTCACAGAGCACTATAAAAATATCTCTGTGACAATAAACCAGCTACTAAAAATGTCCTTTGCATTTAATTTTTAAAAAAGGCTTTGATTTAACAGATAAATTTAATTTATTGCTTAGGTAGAACCTTTGGGTATTTTACAAAGTAGTGAGGATCCACCGTACCATCTCTTGTTACCTTGCAGATCTCATTAGTGTGCAAGGCACTTGCACTGAATGTCTTATTTTTGTTTCTTATCCTATTTACAAAAACCTAAAAGAATAGTAAAACTATTAAGTTCCTGAGTTACAGCAAAACATTTATTCACTCTCTTCAAAGAGCACTAGCGTTGGGACCTTGAGTTCACCAAGGGCAGTGGTGCCAGCTTTCCTTTGGTGCTTGACTACTGTGGGACCTGACCTGGGATCTCCAGGACCTGTCAGGCTCTTGGGCAGGAGCACCTGCCCGTGTCCTGGTCCCCACAGCCTGTCCATGTGCACTTAGGGGATGATTCAGAAACAGGTGTGCAGAAATAGGAGAAAGAAGGACAAAGAGACAGGAAGGAGAAAGGGACAGTATGTGATTTTCCAAAACACCTTTCTCTAATGTGGCTATGGAGGCACAGAAAACCATAGCCTAAGGAAAACCAATGGAGGCAGTGAAAACCATAGCCTAAGGAAAACCAAGTACAAGAAAAGAAATTGCAAATGAGATCAGTGAGAGCAGGAATTTTTTCCTAAAATAGTGCACATAGAGGAAAAGATTGAAGAGCAGGTAGCTTAAGAAAAGGAATGAAAACCTGGAAAAAGCAAACAAAGAATGTGATGAAAAAAAATAAAAAGGAAGAAGTTTTAAAAAAAATAAGGTGAAAAAACCAAACAACATAGGATGCCCAGGAAAGGAGATCAATCTTTGTTTCCCAGTCCCTCTGACTTTCCAGAGGTCAAAGTTTCAAGAAAACATGACAGACTTCAACTGGCTATCGTGATAAAGTCCTGGCACCTCTTCCTTGTGGCTACTGTCAGTCAGGAGCAACTGCCAAAAATTACTATGAACAATGCAAGTACATGTACACAGAGGTGATCTCGAAAGATGACAGAGCAGTTTTTGACAGATTAAGGTATTATTCTGTCTTCCCTGTGTATTAGCTTAACTTTCAGGATTCAGAGGGCACTAGAGCAATATCTGTGTAATGTGGAAGCTGGTAACAAGGCAGGCCATCTATAAATTATCTTGCAAACCAAAGCAAAAAAAGGCAAAGGAAATGACCAGAAATAAAAAAAAAATTGTCAAAATAAATTAAAATAAGTCAGAGAAGCTGAGTGTGAGGGAGAAAGAGATGGGGAGCGAAGACAGGTTCTGTTCTGGTTTACCCCCAAGTCATGGATTTACACTTGTCTAACAGGAAACCTGATTTTGCCAAGCTCTCCTTATCAGCAACAGCTAAAAGTGGATGACGAACCACACAGATGAAAAATACTTATTAATACACCTAATTCTGTTATTTTTATAATCAAACCTAACTGGTTGTTCACAACAAATACAGCGAAATTTTACTGAATGTTAATTTTGAGGAAAAATACTCCTCTATAGATTTTGATGGTATATGCAGGAGTTCTATTTGTATGTGCTTTTTTAGTTAGAGTTTTAAAAATCTATCTGTTGTGTTAGTTTTTTCGTCCCACTGAGGACCTGTAAGACTTGGAACATCCAGTCTTTGTATCCTGAAATGCATCACCTTTGCACTTGTCAAACTAAAGCTCATTGTTGTTCTTTTCTATTAATGCTTTTCTGTATCTCTTTTTTATATCAAGCTAACGGTGCTTTAATTTTTTGCTCACATCTGGAAGCCTGTACCTCAATATTCCACACACCTGTACATGACAGTTGTAAAGAAAAGATAGGACAGAATCCGCACCAGGAAAACATTATGCCATTCATTTCTGGGCTCTGTTTACTTAGGATTTTATCCCTGGTGCAGATTATTTCTTGGAGAAAAAGAAATTTTCTATTAGGTGCATGTCAGATACCAGAAAGCTTCAGCGCAGTGTCAACAAAAATCCTTCATAAGACTTAATTCAAAGGAAAGTCATCTACTGTCATCCTGAAAGCTGCAGAGATTCTAAATCTAGTTTGCTATCAATCATAACTCAAGATTACAATTTCATTTAAGTTTCCTCCATAGTATTCTATTATAAAGCAGATTTTTTTTTTCATTGAAGCTTTACTGTGGCTTTAATCCTTACTAACTTCAACACAGAAAGCAACAATAAAACTAATAAAAACAGTTATGAAGCTAGTTTTTTCATTAGGCTTTTTTATTCACCCTTCACCCAGTTTCCAAGCTACACAGCTGTACAGAAACATTCAAATTGGTTAATTTTGTGGATATGAAAAAAATTATGAGAACAATGAAGATCAATACTTTGCTACGACCTGTTGTCTTTGTGAGTATTTCAGATTTCCGTGACCACATTGATCAGCTTTATTTTTAAAATAATTTTCTCTTAGTAAAGTTCAAATATTAGATTCCTGTGGGGTGCCCCTCCCAGAAGGGCAAAGGTTCGGTCATTGTTAAAGTGAGAGGCGTGCCTTTGAGTCCTGGAAGGTTGGACCCCACCCCTCTGCCTCGGGGGAGGAATTCTCTAAGCCCAGGAATGGTAAAAATCCACCCTGCCCCTATAAATCCCACCACCCTGCCCCTGTTCAGGGTTCTCTGCCTCTGGGTTAAACTGAATGTGTTCTTGTATTGGTGATGCCCCAATAAATGGATTTTTGAGTTTAAACAAGCAGAGACCCATCTCATTGTGCCTTATGCTGGTCATCAGACCTCCCTGGACTTGATCCTGCTGCCCCAGGTTCATAATACATTTTCAGAGGAAATAACATGGCTTAATTTTTACATACTACTTAAAACAACTAATAGTTGAATACTGAAATATAAATGACAGTATTACTAACAAACTAATCACTGCTTTGTGAAAAGCTTTAAGGCTTTTTGATGAAAAAATAAGTTAACCACTAAGATATTGATCACAGCTCTAAAAAACTAAGGTTAAGTTATAGCAATATACACCAAATTATTAGGTTTCAATGTCATATTGCCACTGGCACAATGTCATTGCTCAAGCCAATTTTATACATGATACAATTATTACACGGCCTTATGGATTTTTCATCACTTTTGTATATATTAAACTAGACATATGAGATAATACCAAAGCATAATCACATTTACAGCTTGAGCTCTACTGTAAGCAATTGGGTAAGAGAGCTCATTAATATTTGCAGGCTTAGTCTAAGAGAAAACAAATAAACAAAACCCCAGAGGAGGGATCCCTCAAATTTTTGGAGACTAGGAAATTAAACTTGTGAGAACTGTATGAATTCAGCTTGGTCCACTGTTCCTCCCTAACTCCATGAGTAGCAAGCATCAGATTTGGATTTGGAGCCAGGTGGGCTTTAAGTGTTTAGAGGTGTTCTTATGTGAAAAGTGAAGAAACTCATCTAATCTAAATGGAAATTGCCAAGTATTCCCTGATATCAGTTTTGCATAGTTTCCACCAAAACATATAGTACAAACATTTCCACAAACCTGTGGTTCTCCACTTTCTTAATAAACCCTAATAAAGTAGGTCAAATACACAAGCTCATCACAACATGACTATTAAGTAATAATCTGAAGAGGAACAATCTACTCATAGTACTTAAAAAAACCCAAATCAATGTATTCCTAGGGGCGTATATTAAAACATTATTTTGGTGGAATTTCCTGCTGTGCTGCAATGTTCTCAATAGCATTTGCTTTTTTGTGTCTCCTACAGGACAAGGCTGCTTTATTAGCAACAACAAAGAAATTCATACAAAATACAGTTCTTCTATTCTGCACTGTTAAAAGGTCACTTCTCCAGTCACCCTTTTTGACAAGAAAGGGATACAAAAAATTACTCAACTTTGTTCTCTTTCAGTGCTGCACAGAAAGCTTCTAAGGAAGTAGGCACTCTAATATGAAAGCAACACAAAGGGGTCACATGGAATATTGTGATTCTGTGAACTAAATTACCCTGTTAGTGGGCTAATCTTTCATCTACAGGGAACCAGGCTCTCTGATCCTTGTGTCTATTTTTACACATCGCAAAACAGCAATAACACTTTGATACAATTCACCAGACTTGGCCATCAGCTTCAATTTTGGCTTCAACTCTCTGGAGAAGCACTGTTTTAAGCACATGTTAAAGCTCAAACTAACCTCAAATAGTCATGCATTTGTTCAGATAATGTCTGTGAGCAGGTTTCTCTGCTGCAATTGCAGCTACTGCTAATCTGTGTCTCCCAGGGCCAGAAGAGTGATATGAAACATCCCTGGCAGAGGAGCTCACAGAAGTTTCACTTTCCTTGTGAAGAAGAGACTGGCAAATGCACTAAGCAGCACTAAGAACAGCTTCACCTGCACCCTGCACAGTCAGGACACAGGAGAAAACAGAATAAACCACTTCCTGATTTAGAGATTATTTTTAAAAAGCCTTGCTATAGTTTACAGCCATTTCACATTTTCTATAAACAGCCACAAGTTTCAACAAAAAAATACAGTGACCACAGTGCTGCACATCACACGAAGAGATGGTACATGATGGCACTTTGCCACAGAGCCAGGACCCTCTCCCAGGCAACGATTGCCCCTGACAAGTGGAAGGAGATTTCATGGCCTTCAGTCATCACTGAGTGTCTGGCCTCGAGTCTAATGGGACATATTGAAATCTTCTCAATTCTGTCATATTTGCTGAGCATCACAGTGCCTGTCAAAAGCATCTCTGAGGTACAAGAACCAGAAAGAAAGATATATTAGACATAAGGAAGCAAAAGTAATTTTGCCCTGATACCTGCAAATGCTCACAATGAAAACATCATTTCCCTGATCAATCCAGGCCATGTCATACAGGCCTATAAGCATCCACAGGTTTTGTTCAACCAGGAATATCATCCCTGAAAACACTTCATCCTGCTAGAGAAGCTGATATATTTCAAGTTCAGATGTTGTTCTTACACCATAACTCCAAGTAAATTTTTTCTATCATCCCCCAACATGCAGTCACTCGGCTGGTGAAAACCAACTCTGCTTTTCAGAGCTGAGGAGTATTTGAAATCCAAACCTATAATGTACAACTCAACAAATGAAACAAAATTAATCCCTTTCACAAAATAAACTCTTCTCTTCCTTAATTAATCTTCTTGAAAGACTAACAAAATAATTAACTATCAGTTAGTTGTTTTGGAAGGGGGAGGCTTTGGGGGGCTTGGTTGTTGTTTTTTTTTTTAAATAATATAAAAGCTTTAGAATTATGGCATCCTGTTGATATTATTTCCTCTATAAGTTCAAGCAAGTTTTTATCCATCTGGACAGTTTTGGTTAGATACTGGACATTTTGAAGGGAGTAACTATTTGTTCCTTTATTCCTTATTTAAGATACATCCTTTTATTCTAGAATATGGCTCCATTTATGCTGTAATATATGCAGAAAATAGAGACATAATTAAAACTGTAAAGAAGCAACATATTCACTGCTCTGCCATTCCACAGGCTCAGCGAAATGTGTACACACAAAACCTATACACTACCGTACTCAATTTCTACACTGCTTTTTTTTAGACTCCCACTTAACAAGCCTGTCATTCCTCACAATGGTTTAACAACTCTGTATTTGTAGAACAGAATTTCCGTTCTGCATGATGCTGTTTTAAACACTATTATGCCAGGGAATGGGCTTCCCCCTCCCATTCTGTCAAATGTTAGTCTGCAACCTTTATTTCATATTTACATGTAGACCATTTAAGGGGCAAAATTTAAGGCAGCTGTTGCCATTTACAGTGTATGTCACCAGCTAACAACGGGAACTGCATAGATGCCAAGGTGCTTTGGGCTTTTTTTCTGTGGAGGGGGGCTGAAATATGATTTCTGGTGGTATACTGCCCACAAAAATGCTTTGCCAGCGCTCCTCACTGTCACTGTGCGTTGGAGTTCCTCAGACCAGGACTCAGCTACTACGTGAAAGGCTTGAAAGCTGACACAGAGGAAAACACTGCCACAATTCATAGTAAGTGTCCTTGTGGGCTCTGGAATGTTAATGTGCTGCATGCTGCAGTGAGGACAGGGCATCCAAATAGCGTCAGACTATTATAACAAGTTAAAAATTGTCCACTGGTAGCTATTTAAATGTCACTAGTTACTTTATATATATATATATAGTGCATGTATTCAGCTAGAAGAAATCTGGTACTACATTGTTGGCCATAAAGGGAAAAGTTGGACAAGTTCTAAATAGAGATCAAAGCCTGGGCCAGAGCCTCAATTAAAGTCAAATGAATTACATTCATGCATTACAGCAGAGGATATTTTACAGAGTGCGGAAGGTTTTGTATCAGAACAAGAGTTAAATGACAAACCACTACTGATGTGACTGTAATTCTGACTGTTCTTGTCCAAATAATCAAGAACTGAGTTGAACACAACACTAAAAACCAAACTAGGATGTGTTAATTTTATGTATCATCTTACTTGCTTATAAAATGTATACTTAGTTTGGTTTCAGAAAAAAATGAAACTTCACAAATAATAATGACAATTATTTTTAAGCAATGTGTCACCTGCTCCCACCTTTAAAACTGATCTATGTATCCCCACAAGCAACTTCACCCCACAGCAGCAAAAAAAAAATAACCCTGTGGGTGAGAGGACAGTAATATGCAACATTTGTGGTTAGCAATTCCCGTGGTTTTGGGATAAGACATTTCAGTATCTCAGAAAAGATTGGTTTGGTCTTTTTTAAAGCTACAAAAAGGAAAATAGCTAAGTGATATTTTACTAAGGTCACAATCCTGATGAGAAAATTATTTCATTTCCTTAACAATGAAATACAAATATTAGTCTTTCTGCTGCCATTATTAATTTGGTAATGCTTTGGTTTTCATATACATATTTTGCATAGTAATAAGTTCATTTTTAAACAAAAATTATCGAACACTGGGAAAAGGCTTAGCACAAAAAACTTCAGGTTTTAAGTTTGTGAGTGAAAGGAAAAGATACTAGGTTGCCCAGGGCAGTAGAAAACTGAAAATATCTTATCAATTTTACATGGTTATCTTATTGTGATTTACAGGGTCGATTTTCTTGACAAATAATCCCACATTCTACTATAAAAAAAAAGGTACAAAAAAAAAGTACTTTCTGCTCTCTGGTCACAAATAGAGGAAAAACTGAGAAAAGAACTAAGAGAAGAAGATACTGGATGAATGGGAACTGCGAAAGACTATCAAAACAAGAGTAAAGCAAAAAGGAATAAAGCAGGCTTTATACAGTCCATATGGATTAAGAGCCACATATTTATAATTCTGAAAAACAGAAATTAATGCTGGAAACATTTACTGAACCTTATTTGCACTTTTTCTTTTAAAGGTCAAAGAGTTGTATAATGGTTTTGCAAAGAGAAAAAAAAGTCACTGTAATAAGGTCTGCTACTTACTATACTTGCTCTGTAACACTGAACCAAAGAGCAATGAACTGTACTTTTGGAAACTCTAAGGAATTGTCTTTTAGAGATGAAAGGTCAAAAGAGAATATGGAAGACCAGCTATTAAGTTACATGGTCTTTATGCACCGTTCACAGTTTGTCAGTGAATTTACAGGAAATTCTATGTTGGAGAACAGAGATAGGGCTTGTTCCCTTTTAGCCTTTAAGCAGGAGAATCCAAACCCTTTGGCATATAACTCTCCCTCCCCAGCACACACAATCTTTCCAGAGTATTTCCTTGCTCTCTAACATTTCTGTACCTATTCAAAATGAACACAGGCCTGTTTCATAAGTGCTTCCCTGCTCCTTTTGCAAGGCAGGTGCTGGCACAAGAGCAGGCTCACAGGAGACCTGGGTTAGGGCAGCTGGTGAGTAGGTGCCATCCCAATCCTTGCGTGTTTTGCGAGCGCTGCCAGTCCACGGGAAGGCTCTCTGGAGCTGAATGGGATGGTGGGAGGGGCCGTGGTAAAGGAGCTGCCCTTAGGATGTCATCAGTTCAGGCTGCACTCGAAGCCTGAACATTTTGTCTAAGGCACATCAGTGAGATCCTGTTTCACTGTGCTGGCCAGGCAGGGGCTGCTGCACTTCCCTTCTGCCCAGACAGAGGAGCCTGCAGATCAGATACATCCACAGAGAAAGCTTCCCTACACTTGGACACTGAACTTTTGGGACCTTCAGTGTTGAATTCTACAATTTATCACTTGATGCACTCCCAAGAGCAGTTTCTCTGACCTTTGCCTTCTTTCTGCACAAGGGATGTGAACAAAAATAAAACCTTCCATACTCACTAAATGAAAGCATTACAACAGTGTTCTTCTGTAGATGGTTTATCCAGTTTAGACCTAGCTGGCCAATATTGTCCCCAGTCACAGTCACAGGGAGAAACCTCATTCAGCATTCCAGCTTTGGATCCTTGGGCGGAAATTCATGATGATGTAAGGTAAGGTTTTTACAAAGGAAATGCCTCCAGCAGTCACTGATTAATCATGATGGACCAAGATTAACATTGTTTCTTTTACTGAGGAGGAAAGCAAGGCAACTGCTGGGTTATTGTAGAAAACACTTTAACTATCATTTCTGCCGAACAGGAATGTTGATCCATCTGTCTCATTAGGAGGATATGCTCCAGTTAATCCAGGTCAAAGCTGTTTCACTTCTGTGCAGTGGAAACTATTTTGAGAAGTTCTGATCAGTGCCCACAGATTGAGACAAACAGCTATGCAGAACTTTGAGCACAATTTACAAGCATCAAGCGAAACAAAGAGCCTTCTGCCCTATGTGCCACGAAATAATGCATCTAAACTTGTCAAGGCTCATTTTTAACTACATTCTTGTGTTCAGAAATTATTATTTATTATTATTATTATTATTATTATTATTATTATTATTATTATTACCACTACTACTACTACTGTTATTATTATGTATCATTGAAAAGGTCTAATGATTACAGGGGACTACAATCTGGAACACTGACAATGGGAAAATACCCAGCTAGAATGATGGCTCACTAAAATAAAGTTAAACATGAAATGGAATTAAAAGAGTAATCCCAAGGGAGATGTTAAGGAGCAAACCCCACAATGCTGAAACAAATTATAATAAAATAAAATAAAAAAATAATAAAATAAAATAAAATTTTAAAAAATAGTAGTTTCCAAATTAGAGTTTTTAGTAAGATTTGTTTTAGAAAATTTGTGGTGCTGTAACTCTGTTCTAAATGAAATATGCTTAGGACATTCTTTGTAAAAAAACCATATAATTACAGAACAACATGGGGTAAGGAAGGCCATCTAGTCCAACAATGTTCTCAAAGCAGGGCCTCCTCCAGAGCCAGATCAAGAATTTCAGGGCAGTGTCCAATTGAGTTGGGAACCCTGCTAAGGGAAGGGATTCTACAACCCTTTTGCTTCACTGATGACACACAGTAAAAAAAAATATTCTTAGTACCTTGTCAACATTTTAATTTCAAAAACTTGTTTCATCCTTTCTCTGTGCACCCTTGAGAAGAGTCTGAATTTATTTTCTTCAAAACTATTTGTTAGACAGGAATTAGATCCTTTCTTATCCTTTCCATGGGTATATAGTACAGCAGTTTTAACTTTCATCACTAGGCAGAATACAATTTTGCCCTCAGTACAGTTCCCAACAGTTTACTTATGGGTTTTTAGGCCTTTCTCAATTTGTAATTAACTATGGACTACTTTTAATTAAAAAGAGAGCATCCTATATTCATATAATTTCTCTCTTACACAAAATATATACATATCCACAGTATGTTAAATTCTTAAGCCTGTGTGAATTTACCTCAGTTCTCTAAAGATGTCTGAAACAAACTCAAATATTGGTCAGGGAACCCATGAGAGGCAAAGTTAAGCTAAGTAGAATGCTTATACAAAAACTGCATTAACTAGCATGCTAATATAATACCGAGAATAATACCTTTGTGACATAGTTCTTGAAACCACTCCTCAGATTTTGAATGAAGCCTGTCTATGTTAACAGGAAAAGGGTGAATCCATAATTATCAAATGCATATTTGAATCAGTTCCTGATTGAGCTACATATAACCTCAGTGCAAATCTCCTGCAAGTTTGATGTACTAAATCAGGAAGATTGTTAAGCATGCAAATACCTTTTGAGTAATTTTTAGGGCAGATAGAAAGAAGGGAAAAAGGCTTTTATCTTAGATCCAGAATGTTCTATATTATCAAAGTATGTAATAGAAAATGGATTAATAAGTGAGAGGAAAAAAGGCAGAAGAAATTGTATTCCATGGATATTGCAGAGTCAAATTGCACAGAACAAGGAGAAAGAAAAAAAATAATTTCTTGGCTGAGATGCCTCCAGAAGTCACCTCTAAAGACCTGAGTGTGAATAGTTTCTCAAGGCATGGCAAACCCTGAAGTGGGCTGGAAAGGCCAATAAGCCTCATGCTTTAGCAGTGATACTGAATGGAAGAATTACCAGCCAAGGGTAAATTTGCAGATTCCCACAACATCTTGCTGCCGGCAGACTTGTGGGATCTCAGGAGTTTTAAGGAACTGCAGTGCAGTTAAAAGGACCTAATGGGAGGCAAATAATAGGAATTTTGACCTGGCAGTGAGATCAGGCCCTCCACAAGCTTCAAGACAAGGAGAGAGAATCATCACAGAGACTCTCCACAGTATGAATTTAGTCAAAGTTGTTATCAAGTCTTCGAACACAGGACTGTTGTACTCAGCTTAGACATATGAATAAACCAGAGAAGCTGCAGTCAAGGAAGTTTAATAGTTAATGGCCAAGTGAAAAGGCTTGTAAGCTTATAAATATTTAATAGAATTTTAACACTAAAGGTAGTATACATTAAATATGAAAGACATACTGATTTTCCCACTTTTTCTAAGAAAATACACCACATAATGTTTTCAAAACACTGGGAATCCAAGCACCTTTTTCCTCATATCTTTGAAACATCAATTATCCTAATATCTTCTCGCACCTGAGAATGAACATTAGGTACAAAGGAGAAATTTCTATTGTTCTCTATCACCTGTTTCTTCAGTATACAAGTAAATAGCAAAAAGGAAAACTTAAAACACAGTAAAAGAAATTGAAGATCCCTAAGGAAAAGAGATAGGAGTTTTTGTCAAAGATCAAAACAGGATTAAATATATATATGGTCAGTTAAAGAATTATTCTGGGAGAAGAGATTTACTGTAAAACAAAATTGGCTTGCTGTTGAAGACACTGGGAAGTCTGCAAAGCTAATCCTGAGGAGCCATCAGACTTTCCCACTCCATTATGAGAAGCACTTTGATGATTTTTCTTGGATCAAAGAATGAGCCATACAATGAGATTTATGTTCTTATGAGATAATTGAGATAATGAGATAATATAGGTGACAACAGTCATTTTAGCAGATCAAGAGGCAATATTATCAATACCATGGAAATAAAATCAGCAGTAATTCCTGTTTGTTGTCTGATGACTAAGAGTGCACCAGAGAGGATCTTTTTCTATTTTGTTCTCTTGTGGTGTTAGTTTTTCAAAAGCAGTAAGGGAATAAGATCCTTTCAGGCAAGGTGAAGAGATTAGTGTATCATGCTGGTGATTTGGGATCAAAACTGGTATTGTAACTGCTGGGACATTTCTTAGCAGTAATGAGGAGGCTGTCTGAAAAAGGAAGAGAGGGATTCAGTATCAGTAGCCACAGTAAACCATGTTGCTATTTCAAAAGCTCCAGTTCCTGACAATAAAGAAAGAGAGAGAAGAAAGAGACTTAGAAATACATTTTCCAGCAGTCCCATTACCTGTGGGCAAAGGCAACCAAGCCCAGTCCAATTTGCCCATTTTTTATGCCAAGCCATAACAGGCATCATAAGTGTTTTACTCAAAATATGTAAAAATGTAATCCAGTTTTTTTTACAGGGAAGTGGGATGAGGAGGGCAAAAGGACCATCATGACAAATCAGTTGGCAAAATAGGGCCAGTGCCCTGCAGTTGGCAAAGCAGTTTGTGGGCAATACTACTCAAACAATGGATAATGGGAGCAGCCCTGAAGCACCAGCATCAGCCCTGGCTGCACGTAACTGAGACACTCCTTCTCCCTCCCTCAGGCTTCCAGTGAATACATCTCTGTTTCAGAAGTGTGTGGGCCTGTCAGGCTTTGACCTCAGCCTCAGTCTGAGCAGCAGCTTTCCCTTGGAGCTTTTAGCCTCTGGTGCTCAGGTGGACATGTCCAACCTCACAGAGACCTGAAGGCAGCACCTGGAATAGCACCAGTGCTGGTGACTGAGCTTCAGTGGGAACCAGTGAGATCATAACAAGTCCTTCCTGCCCACAAATGAGGCTCAAGTCAAAGATGTGTAACACAGATATTCCAGTGTGAGGTCTAAATTTACTTAGTCTGTGATTAATTGAACCCATCACAATTTATGCATAATTTGTAATTTATACCGTGCTGCATTAGGGAAGTATGTGGTTTATTGTACACACAGAACAAGATGATTTGGATTACAAGGAGACATGGTGAAGCGACATACAGCAGACCTGTCAGGGAGGGGAAGGGAGAACTAGAAACAGCTCAGAGTGAGAAACCTGTGCTTTCTCATCCTTGCTACCATACTCCCTTTTGTGAAAGCTGGAAGTCCAGCAGTGAAATCTTGCAAATCTACCTGCCAACCAGCCTGAGAAGACATGGTGACAAAGGATGCAAATGAGAAGTAAAGACAGTTAAAATGAACTCCCATATCTACTACTCCTGCTTGTACTTCTTTAGGATTTTCTTCACCTTACATTCTCATGCAAAGTCTTCACTGGGCATGCATTATCATGGCAGATGAAATCATGGCAGACGGCTGACATGCATCTCAGATCTTTCCTACAAACCTCTCTGGCTGTATTCTGACTTCTTCTCTCCCTTTGCCCCACATCCTGGTGCAGCTTCAAACAGCCTTCCTGATTCTGATTTTTCATCAGTTCCTGCCGTCCCCAACATCCCCTTCTCTTCAGGCAGGCTACACTTACCACAATATTTGTATCAACAAAAACAAAAACTTGTAAATGTTTTGTAAATATATGAATGCATTTATTTTAGTTGAACTATGAGAAGACATGAATGCATGAATAAATACAAACTGGAGGTACAAGTTGCCTAACTAGTGTTTGAATTGCACTGAAAGCCAGCTCTGGCCTCCATAAAGAAATCTTGAGGCAGAAAGGATCTGTGTCTAAGGAAACCTGGGGTACTGACTGCATTAGTCCCAGAAACAAAGGGATTCAGTGATTTTCTGGTGCAATTCTGACTGGGTTGCAGCACTGACATTCTTGTCTGCTAAAAATGATGATATTCTTAACAGTCAGGTTCCCATAAGAGGGTTTCTCTGTGTGAAGTCAGGCTTGAGTGTTACACTTAATCTGCAGTTACATTTTAAATTGCATTTATATTATAACTTAATTGAAGTGTGCATATGATTTCCCACAAATATTACTTTCAGCTGTTATAACATATCAATAATAATTAGAACGATTTATACATTCATTCCGCTCAGCTCATGTGCAATATCCTTCGGAATAACTGGATCTTTTGACAACAGCTGTAATAGCTAATAACTGTCACTGCCATCACATGAGGTGCTTGAAGCTTCATAAACTTACCTCTAGGATTCTTTCTCACAACATCTTTGAACATTTTCAGCTATGATTGCAGCCCTGGCTACACCATGACAACTTCTCTTTTCATACAGAGAATACATTCCCGCTCTCTTCTGCCAACCTAATTTCAGTATTCAAATTCATTGACTAAAATCTAACCCGGCTTTTGTTTACAGTGATTACAAATTCATAATCCCGTCTGGGCCTCAGAATTTTGCACATCACATTGGCAGTTAATATCCAATTAATGCTTGTAGACCCACTGATTGTATTACCTATCTACAAAGCAGATTGCTGACACATTCATTTATATTTCAAACAGCACACTGCAGGCTGTCAATGTACAGGGAGGACATTGAAAACTCTTAGAGTATTCCAGACTAAGGCACAACTACCCAGGAACACATTCTCACACACAAACAACCAGCCAAGCAATCAAAAATACCCAACAAATCCAAAAAAACAACCCCACAAGTAAAAAACAAAACTAAACCAAAAAATCTGTGGAGAAAAAGAAATCCAGGGAATTTTACTGTGTAGAAAACACAGAATTAAATCAGCATAGATAGAATGTAATTTCTGGTATTTATTTGGAAAAGAACTCAGGTAACTGCAGAGAGGTGTGCTGCTTCTGTGTGAGAAAGAAACAGTGGATTTCTGAAACTAACTTCCCTGGCTGGTCACAGCTGTAGGTTTAGCTGTAGACCAAAAAACATGCTTCAGTGAATGCAAGTTACAATACAAAGCATTACAATAACACAAAATAGAGAGAATGCAAATTTGCATGCTGTAAAACTGAAACAAAATATAATTTTCAAAGAAGTGGTATTGACTTAAGGAATCCTGGAAGTTGTGACATGCACAATACATTTTGTTTCTGGCTCAAAAATATTCTGTCTTAATGAAAAGCTGTCATATAAAAGTACATCTTACAAGTTTCCAAAAAGAATCCTCAGGTTTCTAATAGCTTCCCAACTGGGAGCCTTTCCCATTAGAATGGAACTGAATGATTTCTGATTATATGTAAATATTTTCAATATCTCACTTCAAATACCTTATGCTGAATTTTAGCATTTAACTGAGCCACACATTCAAGTAATCACAGGATATGTACTTAACAGTTCAAAAAGAAGCTAATTCTTTCTTTTGCTGATTTTTAACAAATGAAAATAACATTAAAAATAGGACTTATAAGTCAGGTGACATAAGCAAATATGACCCGGAAAAATAATTAACATCTCTTATTAGTTATTTAAAACACTGCTACTTGCTATAATAACAAAAGATAACAACAAAAATTACACAAGCATAAGCCAGATACAGAGAAAGATGGAACAAACAGAATTTATCTTCATCTAAAGGATTAAAGTGGCAGAGTTAACCACAGTACTTCTATGAGAGACACATTGACTCTACACAGCATTCATTATGAAGGCAACAAATATTTTAAAGGGCTTACTTTTATTCTTTGATTTTGAATAAAAAACATCAAAACTAAAATCTCAACATGTTTTAATCCATATAAACTAAAGGTCTCTCAGGCTTTTTAAAACTTTTTGCACTCTGAGAAAATTTGCAAAAAAGATTCTAAATTATAACCATATTTCCAAAGAATATGAATCAAATTAAAGTGCCACCTTAGACATTTTCTTAATTTCTAATATTTTAATAACTTTCAAAAATATGCTGATACTACTGCAGGTGTTTGCTGCATAGATTTAAGGGGTTTTAAACTGGAACAGACTTCTAAAAAATAATGAAGATTCTATACTATATATTAATTTAACCAGATAGGCCTTGCATTAAAGGGATGTTCCAATAAGCTAGAATTCAGATTAATACATCCTGAAAGAATAAGTCTAAATTGATTTGCAGCCAGTTTATAATATGGGCACACAAGCAAATATGGACAGTTTTGATATTTGTGTGCATGCCCTGCAAAAGCCTGGCATCAACAGAACACGAGTGACCTCAAATTTCTCTTTAAAGCCACCTTCCACACTAGTCAGACAGGCTGCTGGCAAACAAAAGCACTGAAAGAGCTGGTCAAAGTCACTGCAAGGTGACTATTGATTATTTGAGAGAGGCCTTTGTGATTGTGGGAGGCTCTGGAGGAACGGGTAGAAAGCAAATGCCACTCATTTTCAAATAAAGCAAAGAATATTTGGGTAACCTGGGAAAGCAGTGAAGCAAATCCTCTGAAAAATCTGCAAATCATCCTTGAAACCATGTCCTAACATATGAAAGAAAGGAAAAGAAGCTGACTGGGAGTGTAGACAGCATGGTTTTACAAAGGAAAGTGATGCCTGACCAACCTGACAGCATTTCATGAGGAGGTGACAGGCTCAGTGAGGGGGGGACAGCAGTTGATGCTGTTTATCCTGACTTTAGCAAGACTTTTAACACTGCAAACAGGGTTAAAACCCCCTAGTTTGGGGTTTTGGTAATGGACTAGGTGGCCAGTGGGGTGTACTGAAAACTAGCTGAACTTCTGGGCTCAAGTTGGTTGTAAAAAGTCTATCCAGGAATCTGACAGAAGCCCTGTGCATTTCAGGAAGGGGAAGTTCAAAGTCCTGCACAGAGGGAGGAACTACTACATGAACCAGTAGAAGCTGGGGACCAAACAGCTGGAAAACAGCTTTCCAAAAATGGTTCTGGTGGACACCAAGCTGGGCATGAGACAGCAATGTGCTCTTGCAGCCGAGAAGGCAAATGTTACCCTGGGCTGCATCAGGCAGACTGCTTCCAGCAGGTCAAGGGAGATGATCCCTCCTCTCTGCTGAACCTTGGTCAGACAAAACTGGAACACTGAGTCCAGTGCTGGGCTCCCCAGTAGGGACACAGGAGCAAGTCTATCAAAGGGCCACAAAGAACTGATGAAATGATTGCAACAACTTTCAGATGAGCAAAGGATGAGCAAACTGGGACTGCTCAGCTGGGAGCTGTGAAGGTCCAGGGGGATTTTGTCAGTAACTAAATACTCAACGGGAGGGAGCACAGCAGACAGACTCAGACTCTTTGTTGCCCACTGGCAGAATGAGAGACAATAGGCATAAATTGAAATAGAGAAAATTCCATTGATACTTAAGAAGAAAAATAGATTTTTTGTGAGGGTAGTCAGTTGCTGGAATGGGCTGTGCAGCCTCCATCCTTGGAGATATTTAAAACCCAAGTTGACATTACCCTGAGCAACCTGCTCTCACTGACCCTGCTTTGAGCAGGTAATTAGAGTAGATGATCTCCAGAGGCATCTTCCAGCCTCGGCTGCTCTGCGAGTCTGTGAAATATCATCAGTTTATAGGCTGAGCAACAGTTTCTGGAAGCACTCCAAGACAGACAACACCTCTTAGGAACTCATAATCCATCAAAAAAAGCCTCCATAGATTGACTTATTGCACCAGGAAAAAATGAATTCCTTGGTTACTATTTAGGGCGAAGACATTTTTCACTTTATAGATAAGAATTTAACAGATAAGAAGCAAATAACCTTGGTGTCTTCAGTAGGCAGATTTAGGGGAAAAAAACCCTGTCCACATTTTGAACAAGTCCTTGTCCAAATCACATCCTTCCTTCAGTTAAGGGGAGGATTACTGGTCAAGTAAACTTTGCTTCACATTTGCCTGCAACATGTCAAGTGCAAAATGAATCAATTCAGCAGCAGCAGCAGCTGGGAAGAGTTGGCAAAAAGACTGTTAAATCAGTTTAAGATAACATGCAAAAATTAGCAAGCCTTCTTGGGGGAGGAAAGGGCTTATTTCAAGTAGCTAAAGCAGTACAGCAATGGATGTGAATGACTCAGAGAAATGGAAAAACAGCAAAAGGACTAAAGAGAAAATAAGAGAGATGACAACAGTATTGGTAGAAGGAGTTTGGGCTTCACAATTCAGCTACTATTCCCCAAGAAAAATAGGTTTGTCCTCACAAGATGAAAGGGTGAATGTTCACTGTCATTCTTTCAAAAGAAACCTAAAATGTTTCCAATTATGGTTTTTAGCTGTAACAGTTGAAAAACACTATAAAGTTAGCAACTGTGCTAAACCCAACAGTAATTCTGAATTGATTCTGTAAAGACATGCCTTGTTTTGAACAGGAAATAGAGATGGAAAACATAATCCAATAGATTTCCTTTCCCAAGGCAAAAAGTGCCCCAACTTACATTCTCTAAAGCTTTACATCAGGACAGAATGACTCACTTCACTGAGGATAACTTTTACTCCTAATAGAGGAATTTGATATAACAAAGTACAAGTTCTACTTATATGCCCTCTAGAAAGTATCTTGATGCAAGCAGCCACTTTCAAATCTATTCTAGTATCAGAGAGCTATCCTGTAGGCAAAGATACAGGTACCATGAAATTTTAAACAGTTACAGGAAAAAAATTTCAGATTTATAGATTTCTTTTATTTATAAATATAAATTTGTTTACAGTAAGTGTTATACATTCTACTGTTAGATATCTGCTCCTAGAATCCATCGTTTATTTCACAGTTTTAATTTCCCTCCATGATTCTTGTTAAAGCTTTCAAAACTGATTTTTTTAATTATTGGGAAGAACAGAAAGGTCAGATGAAGCCTACAACATGCTTGTCTTTTACAGACTACTATAAAAGGAACTGTTCTCATGTTTTGGCGACAAAACAAGAATTCGTTTTTGTGAAAAGTTACTTGGCTTCACCTTTGGTTTCCATTCAACATCTAATGCAACCAAAACTTTCTCCTCTGTAAACAAAGTATAAGCAGAGCAAACACTTTAATCTGGATCTTCTGCATTTTTGGAGCATGAGTAACCATCAGTCTACCAAGCATTTATAAATGTGATCTTAGTGTTCTGTACAAAAAAATACTGATCTCTATTTCCAGCATCATTGGCAGGGCTTGGAAGGGTGGGGCAGGGAATAAAATATGTACTAAATCACATGATAAGAAAAGGTCAGTGGTCAAGTCAAATGAATAAAAGAAATACTGTTGTATTCCTGAAATCCAGTGCAAAATAATTTGGAGTTTATTACAATCTTCATTAAAAGCAGCACAAAACCCCACTAAACTGAGGATTTTTTGAGTTATAAAGCCTGTACACACCATGTCCACAAGTTCATCACAGGTTTTTAACTTCTCAGTTCCCTCTTCCCTTTCATTTTGATGAGCAGGTGGCCTCATGAACTGGGCAGGATTGTGTCTGGGCAGTCCCACCTGGATCTCCCTGCAGCAAGGAGAGCCTCTGTCCCTCTTGGTCCCCCAGCCCCAAACAGACCTGCTTATGCTTTCCTTTCTATTAGTTGATCAGCTTTGGAATGAGTTAGACAGCCAGGGCGGGCTGTGGACTCATACTTTCTATGCCCAGGAATGTGACAGGATAACTTTATGTCTAACAGCATTTTCCCTTATATTGAGGAAACAGGCAAAAATGCCACCAGTTATTGCTATCAACAGCACCAGACATTTACATCAGAGCATGTCACAGACAATCCACCATCCAGTAACTTCAGAGGGTGTTCTTTAACATCTCCAAAATTTCTATTTAATGTTATTAATGTTTTAGAAAATACAGTGCTTGCATTAATTATCCCCAAATTTAGCAACAGGTAGGCAGATTTGAGGTTTGTTCAGAGCTAAATACTTTATGAATAGTCTTTTCCAAATAAAAACTTAAAAATACTGGGGGTGGAAAAATCCAACACTAAGAGAGCAAGGTGAAGGTATTGAAGCATTTGTGTGTGATGAGCACGGAGAGGCTTAGGAGAGAGCAGGACAGATGAACAGAGACCTCAGATTTATAAACAACCTCTTTGATATACACACCATCAGCAGAGTGCAAGTAGTATCAAAGTAGTAATAGATTTCACAGCAGAAATATTTCTTATGAGAAGCCTGTACCTGGCTAGGACCAATAAAGAAATCTTTTCTTTTTCTCCTTTCTTCACCTCCCACCCAGCCACTGCAGTCCATGACCTTCACAGGGAAGCGCTTCTGCTTTGACAACAGGCTGCAAACCTCCAAGGACTAGCAGCGCTTTCTGGGAGAGAAAACTGTTGCCTCACTCACAATCCAATCAAAACCTGAATGTACCAAGTGAAAAATAAACCAAGGACATAATTATTCTCTCTCATTGTGATTTGGCTTGCCTTCAAATCTCATGCCCTGTATATCTGAAATAGCAGCAACACCTCCATTAGCTGGGCCTTCCAACATTTTAATCAAAGTATGTTTCAGAATAAAAAGGCAGAAGTGTCAAATTCTAATCACCCTTTAAATTCCCTCAATTCCCTGTGGTACAGAGAATTAAAAGCCCTACCCAGGGATAATTTCCTGTACAAACCAGTGGGCAGTCACGTAGATTCTCTGCCACGTAGGCAGGCACCAATTTTAGATCATGGCAAGCCCTAGGGTGGTGGGACAGGGAGGCTCCCCTGCAGGCATCCCATGCTCATGGCCATGCTCCTGCACCCAGTGTAGCTGATTTCTCACATGGGATAACAACTTTCACACTTTATAAAAAATACAGCTGAAAAATGCTGTATACCACATCTAGGGTGCATTATCTGCCCCTCTTCTTTCCAAGTTTATATTAAAAATATCAGATGCTGGCATTTCTGTTTTTACTGGGACACTTCTGAGGGCCAAGAGACCCAGAGTTTCTTCAGACTTCATTGACATCCAGAGGAATGAAGTGGTTAAAAGAAATAGACACAAAAGGTTTGATTAACCTGACTAAAACTCATTTTCTCTCTCATTCTGGGGTGCTTGCAATACCTCCAGGTCCCCAGAGTTCTTTCAAAAGATTTTAGCAAAGGCAAGCTAAGCAAAATGTGATATTCTGGATCCACATTTGGGTCATTTCTACACAGTGAAGTTTTTAAAAATTTTTTTTTCTTTTTAAGGAACCTTCAAACCATTATGTTACTTCATAGAAACTACTCTAGGGGAAAAAAACCCACACCCTTAGGACTAACATACTTCTGTAATGATTTATTTGAGGAATATTTTACAACTGTATTTTCTTATTTTATTATTGAAATTATGCTACTTTCTTTCTGCTGAAGATGATAATCCCTTAAAAATTCTTCAAGAATGAAATTAGGTATAAATCTGGCATTTTAACTGTTATCTTGTATGAAAATATCCAAAATTACAAGAATATATGCTTCTGCTCACATAATATTATTTTTTTCTCCTACACATGCTCATAATATTTAAAAAATATTTGCTTTTCAGGATAAAACACTGCATACAACTGAAAACAAAACAACAGACAGATATGTATATTTTAAAAATACAGAATTAGACAAAGGACTAGAAAACCTCACAAACAGTATCAATCTCATGCTCTAAATAATATCCCATAATATAACTTGCAAGAGAACCAAGAAAGTTTATGACTTTCTTTAAATGCATCTTATCTGTCCTTCAAAACACATAATAAAAAAATGTTCTGACTTGTTGCAGATGTGGCAAGTAACCTAGAAGCGAATTCTCTGTGCTCTCTGCAGCGAGTACTCTGCCCCCAAACAACTCCTTTGTTCCACACGTTTTTCTGGGAAGATGAAGGACCTTGTTCCCTTGTGCAGCACGGCTGGCAAGAGGTTCTGGAAAGCCACACTCCACTAACCATTATTCCTGCTTTCCACAAAGCTCAGTCTTTGATAAGGCACAATTACTTAAAATTCCCAATGCTGTTCTGCTTCCCCTGACAGTGATACACACAAGTGCATCCCCTGTGACAGCAATGTGGTGTTACAAAGTTCCACTAAATTTATTGAGAAGTCTTTATCCAGCAGTTAGCTATAATGCAGTACAATGGTTATTCTCCTAAGTGATAATTAAGCTTTGGGGTAACATTTAATTGAAAATGTACTGTGAAAATCAACAAGTCAGCTCTTTCAAATTGAGGCTGCTTGGTTCAAAATACCATTCAATGTGATTTTGTCTCAGAGTAATCCATGACAAAAATATATGAGTCTAATCCTGTTTCCTCTGGAGATTATTTAAACACATTAACCTCTTGGAAAATTTGGTTTGAATAATTTCACATTATTAGTCAAATGGTTAACCTTTATCTACAAATATTGTACCTTTTCAAATATAAATAACATGATCTTATCAGTAACAATTCTATTAATAATATAATTTATTTGTTTCTTTTAAAAAAAAGGTTAAAATTTTCACATTATGTAGCATGCTTTTAGACTCCCATTCCTTGAATACAGTCCCCTGACTAATAACTGTGTTGGAAGGATCTGTGGGCAGCTGTGATGCCCATGAGCAGCCAGAGGACCAAGGGGGGACAGAGCAGACACCACACAGGGGCAGACAGAACAAATCCCCCTCCTGCACTAGCTGGGGTGTGACTTTCCAAGTCCTCTCCTTACAACAAAGATCCAAAGAAACTTGCTGCCATGCTCCTCCTATCTCCCTGGGTAGTCTTGGGCCACAGCAGGTCATGTGGCATAGCAGGAGCAGCTTGCCAAGCCAGCATTCCCCTGCGAGGTGTGTGTGTGTGTGTCACAGGGCTCATTCTGGAGGAGCTTGTGTGACCCCAGTGCCCCACACACCCACTGCCATCTGTGCCCACCAGCCAAACCCAGAGCAGGGCTTTCAGTTCAGCTTCCTGCAAAAGGGATGCAGGGCACTGGGTTGGGCACTGCTGCGCAGTCATAAGCAAGGAATCTGACATCTGGGGATTCACTTCAGAAATTCCTGATCTGAGCTGAGGTGTGACCCCTGTTGCAGTACATCCACAGCATCCTGTAAGAGACCCCTTGTGGCCACCAACTTTCAGGCAGGATTAATTTCTCTTCCATGCTGGATGATTAATTCTATTTTTAGTCACTTTGTGCAAATCCAAGCAGAGAAAGAGGATGCCTGTGTGTGACTGCAAGCAGAATTTGGTTCCATGTCAAAATAAGGACACAGAAAAAGGATTATATCTGCTAGAAGGAAGAAATACAGCATATGATACTGAATCCCCTAGGGAGACTGAATTCTGAAATGAAGTTCCCAGTAATCTCATCTTAATTAAAACAAAATTAAATTTATGGTATCTCATTTCCCCACCACTTTATTATTTAGGTGTCATTGTCAAAGACTCTGCAGAAATCGAGGAAGAGACAGCTGCTGCCCCAAGGAGTTTCCAGTCTGACTCAGGAAGAAGTAAACACTGAACAGCTCAGGAAAGAAAGTAAAGCCCTTGGCAATGAATAAATACTTCTGTATTTTCACAAAGGTCATTCTCAGCTAAAGTGAGATGAATCAGGGAATGAAGAGCCCATCTTTACTGCTGTGGCACAAGGGAGATCAGAATACAAAAGGGAAGAGGTGAGTGCAGAGGTGGATAAAGGGTTGAAGAGGGGCCATCAAGAAAAGAGAAAGGATGGATTTAAAAAGTAATACAAAGGTGTAAGTGACCACTGTAACCTCTAAGATCAAAAAGTTTTCATCCAATATAGAAAGAGAAGCAAAGGAAGCACAGTCAACAAGTAGGAGATGTGACACGTCCTCAATGAAGGCAGTGGATAAAGTTGGGAACATTATTTTGGGCACACCTTGTCACAAAGTGCAGACACAGGTTTTTCCATATGTATGGAATAAACCTATTTTCCATTTTTATTGAAATAAAAGAACTCCTTTTAAAATATTATAGAAAATTATATAAAGAAAAATGTCATGCTCTTTAAAAGAGTGAGGATACAGCTGAGGACATTTTTTCAGCTAAATAACTCCCAAGAAGTGCAAGGACATCACCCTTTCATTTTAGATATGGACACAGTTACATAACATAATTTAGAAAGTGATTTAATGGCTCTTGTCATGAATGCTATTCATCTGCTATGATTTCTATTCATATTTTACAAAATCTCTATCACAACTATTTTTTATTTCTTCCTTTCATCTATTAATCTTCCACATTTCCAGAGTGAAATTACAACCTTTGAACTAAGCAGCAAATATCTTTCCCCCTTACTCAGCAAGCACCTGCCCAACTTTCCTTGCAGCACTATCTCTTCCCCAAGGCTGAGGACAAGAAATCTGGGCCAATATTGTGAATCCCTTGGAAAGAGAGTATATAAAAAAGTGAAGAAAACAAATTCTCCCTATTCCTCTCCAATGAATCCTCTTGCTAGCCAGGACTAAAGCCTCTTGGGAGAAACCCAAGACATCTCTCCTACCCAACTGCACCCCCAACACGTTCAGAAGTCAAGAAAACTTTCTCATAATTATCCAGTATGTGATAATGATGATCTCCCCGTTCTACCTTACTTGAACTTCTAGACTGTGTCCAGTATGTAAAACATGCTATCACTAAAGGAGCTCTCTTAGTAGTACAAAACTGTCTGGAAAACAGCTGATTCAAGTTTTATTTATTGCACTAAAAAAGTAAAGTTTGAGTTCATCTTGCCAAAAGGGAAAGCAAATATGGCAAAAGACCATATCTGCACCTTGAAATTTTCTGTTTTAAGCTTCCTTCCTGTCAAACATTAAAAAAAAATAATGCTATTTTGAGACTGTCTTCATCACATGGACCATGCAGTCCATTACATGCTTTGGGGACAAATTATAGTATGTATGTATTTCCCTGCCTTTTGTGATCAGAAAATAGAGAAAAAAAAGAATTCTGTTATTATAAAGATACAAGACTAAGCTGAAAGCAGAACAGCCAAAATAGCTTATAAAACAAGGGGCAGAGACCATAGATTATGTCCAGACCACACTGACACTTCTTTTTTCACTGGCACAATCTGTTCTGAGAGCCTGGGTGGGGGAGGAAGAAGAAATATCATCTGGGAGCATGGTAGATGGATTTGAAAACTCTCAGTCATTCTTTAATTCTTGGCTCTCCTCAGTCTCCTGCTCTTGGCATCCTCTGTTTTTCTTCTTATTGCACATAAAAGTTCGTTTTAAACCAACAAACAAGTGCAAGTCTGGAAAAGATGCCTGTTTTTTTCTTTTGTTTTTTATTTCTGTGAAGCACATGGGAGAGCTCAACTGCTGCTCACTTTGAACTAAACTGACACCCCCTCCTTCAGCTGATACCAGACAGTTCAGCGACCAGAGAAGAGCTCTCTTACTCTGTAAGTTAATATTAGGCAATGAAACTGCATATGCCATTAAAGTTCAAAGAAACTGATTACTCCTTTGATGTGTTGCCAAATTATTAGAATAACGACATTATTTTTTTTCAAGTGTATTGGTGTGTCTCCTCAATTCTCTCTTTTAACCCCATGCTTTAATAACTGTTGAACTTCAGAAAGAAATGTGTTATTCCTCTTCAAAGGAGAGCTGGGTACTGTTTCAGGATGACTTTTATATACAATGTAAAGGATATTAGCCCCCTATTAGAGATTAAAAAAAAATCACTTTATTTTCCCCCTCAGGTGCTCTCCTCCTTTAGACTTGGAAAATAAACACTTAAAAATGCATGCTGTTAGTGGGCTGTGCAGCACTACACTGCTCTGTCAAAGTGAATATTGTGATAAATTATGTCAGTCTGTTCATACTTACAATCATCTTCCACTTCCTCATACCAAAGCATGTGAGCAGACATGAAATCTCTCCACAAAACAGAGGAAAAAGAAAACAACAGCAAAATATTTCTTGGCAAAGTATATCCCAACTTTGCTGCTCCAGTGGCTTTTGCTGAATTAGGCTTGTCCCTGCATAATGCCAGATGTGTCCCCGCAGGAGCCCCAGCAGCTGAGCAGAGGAGAGGCAGAAATCACCAGGGTGGGATGCTGGCAGGGCTGGCTGCCCGCAGGCTCTGCGGCGTCCCGGGCAGGGAATGCAGGGATCCTCACTTCCACCCAGCCGGCATGGTAACTAATGCCAGTGCTCTTTGGAGGCCCCTAAATGTTTCAAATTCCAGGACCTGCGCAGAAGCAATGCTCTCTGTGCTTCCCCCTCAAAACAAAGTTGATTTCCCATAATAGGACAGCCCATGCACTCGACATATAAGGCTGTTCTTCCAGGGTGGCATGTGCAATGGATTTAAATTATGTGTTGCAGCTTTCCCAAGGAGCATTCAGGCTAGAAAGCAGGGTGCAGATATTTACTGCTCCCTTCGAGCAGTTCCCCAGAGAGCCCTATGAAACAAACTCCATTCCTTCCCAGCAAATGACCCTCAGCCCATCCCCAGACAGGTTCCTCCTTTTTTTGGGAGTGGAGCAGCAACCCTCCCTGACTTTTGGGATTTCAGCCTCCCTTCGAGCAGGGGAAAAAATAAACAAACACTAAAATAGCGTTGTCACCAAACTAAATAAGTAAATGCTAACACAGGTTGTGGTAAGTCAGTAGCTGCTTAAACAGAAAAAAAAAAATAGACTATTGACTTACAACTGACCTTTTCCACTCCCAACAAAACCATGCAGCACTAATGCTATACACAGCCTAGGAGCTGCAGAGGAAGCAGAGGAAGAAGTGTACACAAGCTGCCTGCTTATTTCTCTTCCTAACAGTGGGAACATCCCTTCACTCCCAAATCCCAAATAGGTGGGACCTGGCCTGCTGCTCTCCCCCTGCACTCAGTGCCAGGCCTCTTTAGTTTGCACAGGAAGGAAAAACAGGCATCCACACAATACTTGGGAAAAGGACTGGGGCGTCCTTCACTCACACTCTCATTTTTATAAGGTTGCTTTCTACAATATGGACTTTGTACAGCATGTACAGCTTTTGGAGATAGGCCATTATAATCAAGTAAATGGTTTAATTTGAAAAGTCATTAGAAGAAACACTCTTATACTGTTCTTTTTTCTTTTAATCTATCCTTAAAAACCTGAAAAGTGGTATTTTTCAGTTTTAAAGCTTAATGTGTTGAGTCATGCTGATTACAAGTTCATAAGTAATTTTCTGGATTATACAGAAAAATAAACACAAAAATGAAGTGTGTAATAGAACCTTACAGCCACTGGCATTTTCTACACTGATAGTCAAATTAATACACTGAAGAACCTGGATGTACAGTACATGCCAAGAGACTCCTAAGGATTAATTTGCAGCCCACAGGAACTGCAAGTCATGAACTGATGTAGAAAATAATCTGAAGCAGAGCAGAGCACACTGTAACAGCAGCAGCATTTTGATTATTTGAGGGAGAAGGAGAATGAGAAAACCCAGGAGAGGAACTACTTATTGTGCAAATTTTTTGTTTTAAAATATCTAAAGTTACCCTTAATAGCACAGGATGTCAATAATGGAGGCCCAGTAACAAATTTAAAGGCTACAAGTGAAAGTTATCTTGAAGGAAAATGATAGTAGAACTGTGATCCTCCTGGCCTATCTTCATTTCAAGGTGACAAAACTTTTCTCCAAAACTTCGCAGGTGCAGAAAACTCTTTCTAAATTTGATCACAGGGCCCTCATCTTAACAGAGACCTGTGGTCTGTTTTACACCCAGCTCTAGTCACAATCCACAAAAGTTCATGTGGATTATTCATCTTCTCTGACAACAGCTTTGAGACCATCAGAGCATATTTGGATCAGGCTTTGCAAGAAAAGCAGTGCTACTCAGCATTTTCACCTAAACCATACCCAGAGAAGTGTCTAGTGGCAATGTTTACAATAACTTACATATTTAACAATCTTCCACATGCAGGAAATCCATATTTACTGCCTCTCTTTATACTGGGGGAGTTCAAAGCTCTGGTGGCCTTGAGAACACCTGTTTCATTCACAGGAGGGCAGACAGCATACAAACAATCTACCTTCCTCCTATTGATGCTCCTCCAGTCAATTGGAAAAGAGTAAAACTTTCTTGGGCCATAGGAAGAAATAACAGAACTGAGTGAACACTCACTGTTCTGGTAAAAAAAAATGTACTGGGTATTTTGGTTGGGTTTGGATTTCTAGGTGGTGGTGGTGGTGGTGATTTTGGGGGACTGCAAAGAAATTGAGAGGCTCTTAAAAACTTAATACTATTTGCAGCAGCTATGAATGTTGTGACTACCTAACATTGAGAAACATCCAGGCTACAGAAGATGTTTAAAATGCATCTCTTAGTGCCCACTAGCCCACACTTAACCTTGCACGGGTAGCCTGGAGCACTTAACCTAGTTTTCAGTTTTTTGTAGGTTTTGTTATTTGTAGGGTCTTTTTGCTCTATCTTCAACAACAGAGAGCAAGGCAAAGCTTCTCTGTAGCTTTATGTCAGATAACCGTTGTATGCTCAATAAATGCTGCTGGTCAGAGACCACCTGACTCACTCTCCCTTCTACATGCTGCAGGTAGCAGGCTCTGACCTCAGTGCTCAGAGACTACAGTGCCTGTGCTGCAAGGCAGGAAAGGAACAAGCTTCAAAATCACAGAGAATTTGGAAAATGTAGAAAATCTGGAATGATAAAAATGGGTATATTTTTCAGTGATTGCTGTCAGCTATAGTTTAATGTTCCCTTACTCTTCCACAACAAGTAATGGCTTAAATTAAAGAAAATTGTCATCGTCACAGAAATGGTTTGGGTGACTTTCGGCCACCCATTAACAAAGGTTTTACACAGAGGCTGTTTATTCCCCTGCTTGAGAAGTCCTTTCAAAGCCCAAGCATTGATAAACTTGAAAATATCTCATTTCTAAGGGCATGAGCGTGACAGTAGTGCTGCAGAGCTGGAGAAAACACTGAGGAAAGCAGCAGCTATCTGGAAACAAGGACAACAATAAACTGCCTGTTCAGAAACCATTTAGAGGATTGGGTTCAGCACATGTCAGCATGGCTATAGAAAAGAAATGGATTTCAACGTCCAAACGTGGCAGCCATGTTTATTGTGTCAGTAAGAGAAACCAGAGGAAGGTTAGGACTTGTGGATAATGGTCAAACCATGGACTGGACATGGGAACCAAGTTCTCAGGTCTCTAGCTCTTCTATACCATAATAAAGGGCTGCATTAAAATTCAGGACTTTTCTGTCAGGGGAAAAAAAAAGAACACAGCTGGAAAATGATGTTTTTGACATAACTGATATGGGAGGAGAGGTCCCCAATTCAACATAAATAAATCAAATAACTTCATGTTAACAACCTCCACAGAGTAACAAATCTAGCATCCCACTGTAATTTACTGGGACACAAGCACCTAACAAACCCCCAACAAAGCAAAGCACACCATATTGCCATTTGTATCGTCCACCTCCTTTCCTGTCAACAGATAAAACAAGAAAATAACAAACAGGTAGCATGCTGCACAGAACTGATTTACAAACCTCTTATGACTTTTTAAACATCCCAGTGGCACATGTTCTTTGCCAATACAACCCAGCATCAGGCAGAGTGTTTACAGCATAAACCTAAGACAGATGATATTTTGATTATGATTTCAGAAAGCATTTCAAACTTAATTCCACCCTGTTTTTAAATCACTGCCAATGCTGACCTAAAAAAACCAACAAAAAAACAAACAAATAAAGGCAGTCCAAGCCTGTTGCTCGGTTCAGCCATTAGGCTCATAACAAGATGTCTCTGTGCTCTTTCCCAGTATTTGCAAATCTACCACATCTATCTGTGTGGGAAGAAGTGCTGAGCTCCAAGGACTATGGGACTGATGTGCAGGGAGAACTGGGATGGGATTCTTTCAAGCACTAATGTACAGCGTGGGTTTTTGCCCTGGTGGTATATTGGCTCTGATTCTTTTTATTATTCACTTCCTGTCATGAGAAGAAAAACAAAACAAACACAAACCACTTGCATGTTAGCATCAGAGGGGAAAAAACCCCATCTTCGACAGCTTTATCACAACAGAAGTAAACAAGCAGTTTCTGATTTTCCTGTGAAATCGACAAGGAAAAAAAGAAAATAATCTTTCTAATATGAGCCATTAAAGAACTTCTCTTCTTTGTTTCTTAGCCTATTTTTACTTCAAAAAGGATTATATCATAGAGGATTTTAGTACAGGTTGCAGATGGGTTCTTTTTCTTGTTTATTTGATCTGCAGACCAGAAAATAAAGGACAAAAATCTTCAAGCCAAAACAAAAAAACTTGCTTATATCTCTGAAGGAAATAGTAGCTTTTGGCTTCCAAAGTAAAATATATTAATATAAGTTTATAGTCGGAAAATTAGTAGTCAATAGAATGATAAAGATAAAACCCTTTCATATGCAAAGTGTGCAAAAAAATCATTTTATTTTCATGTCATGAAACACTTCTGTCTGAAAACATGCTCTAGCATACAAACCAACACATTGGTTCACTGCTGTTTGTGCTCTCCCCAGGAAGCCTCTCTCCCTCATGTCATGGCTACTGGGAAATAGGGGTTAATCTTTTTTGCAGAGCCTCCTGCAAAAAGAAGAGTGGGCTTACTTCTTGTTAGTTCAACATAAAAAGTAACTCAGAAAACAATCGCTATCCATTCTGGAAATCTTCAGCTAAAGAACAACCAATCCATCTCATCTACTGGATCTGTCTCAGGTGCAAGGTCCCAAGAAGATTTAGCAGGAAAGCATGTTCATGCTTTGTACATCTTTATTCTCAAACTCTGTCAATTCTCCAACTTTCAGAAACTTTCACCCCAGCAGAAATTAAATCAGCCTTTACTGGAGTCAGTTGGACCAGACCACTCAGGAGATATACTGAGCCAAAGTGTAAAAATGGATAGCACATAATAAAAAAACTAATATTAAGAGTACAATGAAGAGAAGAGAAAGAAGATTTTAATTACCGATATGTATGAATTAGGAATCAAAGTAATAAAGAGGAATTAGAATTACTCATTTATATCTATAAAATGTTGGTCTTAACCACTCCAGAGAGGCTGATATGACCAGAAGGAAGAACATCTTATTAACTAGTATTTCTTTCTCAAGATTTAGGCATGTAACTCACTCCAGTCATCACCAGAAGCATCCCATGTAAGCTACAGAAAGGATCCTGAAAGTGACCTGGAAAGTGTCTGAGTATCTAAAACAGGCTCCTGCCCCATGCTGCCCTTGGTGGGGCAGGGTGGGGTGTCTTTCTCTGGCTTTGTTTTGTTGGTTCACCCTTGGTTGTGTGTCCAGACCATGAAAGGCCAAGGTCAGATTGTCCCTCTTGTCCCTGTTTTCTCAGTGTCCACAGGAAGAAAATCTGAGCCCCCAGACCCATAGTGAGACGCAGGAGGTCTCCCAGTTGGGTAGAAAACTCCTTGATACAGTTATTTTTTCAGGGTGGGTTCAAAACATGTGAAATTCATCCAATTCTTATTGCCAATGCAATGCCAAGGGAAGTCTGTATTCCAAGTAACTTGATTACTTGCATCACATCTAAATGGTGAAGTATTTTATACACACACAGAGATTTGCATACATGTATGCCACAGAGAGAGCAAATGCACTCACAGTCAAGTAGCGGCAATAGTAATGTATGCATGTGCATGTTTAATACTTCTTTTAAGAGGACCTGATTTCACAAAGTTGAAGACAATTATAAAAACCTCATCAGTGAGAAGAAAGAATTTAAACAGAGAAATGTGAACGATAATTGGAAGATGTTTGAAAACACTGTTTAGGCCTACATGTCATTAATGAGAAAAGTTTCTCTGGTTGAAAACAAACAACTGCAAACAAAAACAAATTTAGTCTAGAAGGGAAGCAGGTATTTAAAAAACAAAAGCAAACACAATATGTAAGGAGCAGAGGAAAAAATGCCAAGCTGATTGCAAAGAATATCAATAGGAGATAATTATGAATCAGAGTCAACAATCCATACGTACAAGACAGAGAATTCACCTAGGTCTGCAGGGAAGCTGCATAAGCTCTGCCAAAGACAACTCAAGGTCACTTTGCAGAGCAAATGTGCTGGCTGCTCACATAAACACAGTTTTCTTTAGGGAAACACAACCTGAGCGCCAGCTGCCTACACTACCCCAGTCACCCCATCACGTACTGCCCTGGCTTTTCTCTGCTCCAGCCAACGTTTCAGCTGTGTCCAGTTTTGACACAATACTTCATGAACACCACAGATAAATTGCAGCTCACTTCGAATCACAAATATCCAAACAGGCTGTTTTCTTTGCTGAGAAAGACTGAGGGAACTTTACATATTTAGTCTGGAAGGAAAAGGCAAAGAAGTACATAGCCATTGCCTTTCATCTAGACACCACAACACCCCATTATTTTTCATATATGCCAAGGAAAGGGACATAATTTGAGTGAAATCAACATGGATTTGATATAAGGAGAAAATTGTGGGAGTAGCAAGTTACTTGCACATAGGAAAACATACACACAGAGGTCATCAAATCCTTTTAAGCTGAAGCATGTAAGGAAAACTTATAACAAATTTTTCAAGGACAGGAAAGTGTGTTTGATCTATCTCGACACCTCAGCAGAAGAAATCTAAATGCCTTTCATCTCTGTATTTCTGTAACTCTGACATAAGATTTACAGACTAAATAATATAACCAGTCATATGGAATTCAAGTTTGCAAGCATCTCACATACAAAACAATTGTAAGAAGAGCAGCCCAAATGGATACAGGAATACACAGTGTCAATCTGGAAACCTAAATTCTATTAACAGTTCTGCCAGTCACTCATTGTCCAATTTCCCCTTTTTTTCCCTTTCCCACATAGAAAACAACACTTACAAGCTAAACAAGTGCTGCTAGCCTGCTTAATTATTGTTTGAGAGAGGTGACAAACTGTTTAAAGTACAGGACTATTAAGGGTCTGTGTTTTAATTACACTGATTTCATCCTAAGCCTCCCTGGGTGACAATTGCTCAAAGCCTTAGTTACAGTGGCAGACTGTCACATTAAATCGGTGAAGACTGGGCTATTATGACAGCAAATTATGATGACAAAATTCTGTTAGTTCAAGTCTAATGAAACATTACTGAACGCACTAGGATGAATGTTAAATTATTTCTGTGTGGGTCTATATGCAGGTTAGTACATCAAGATGATGGCAAACTGAAGTTAATGCAAGCCTGCAGAGATGACATTACAAATGGCAAGATGATTGCAAAATGATGCTGCTGCAAGTGAACTGTGATTAGAAAATAGGTTTATAAACACAAAAATGTGCTAAGGGGATGTAAAAATAAACCTACAGAAAATAAAACCAAAGACACTTTACTTAAAGCAAAATATATACTGGATACAATTAGTGCTGCAGACCAATTCCCTGCCAAACTGGCCAACATTGATTAGGAGGGCACAAAGCCAGGATGAGACTGCCTTACAAGTAATTGCCAATAAATTCTGAGTAATAGTATCACCAGGACATTTTTTTCCACTAAAAAGAGGTAATTGACTCTGTAGAAACATAAATAATTTTTGAAAAAGTGCTTAAGATTATTGTCCTATGAAAGAATCTGGTTTGATCAGGAAATTCCTTCTTAAATTTAATCATATTGATGTTTTTCTGTCTTGTATTCTGGCAGGGTTACTAGTACATGTCTAGAACAAGATTATTCATTAAGCCCAAAAGAAATTTGTCCACTCCCAGGTAAATTCAAATACATAGAGTCCACAGCACTATATGACTAAGGAGATTAGATATTTAATATGCACAGTGATCATAATATTTTATGTGATTAGATCAGTAACACCAAAGATCTGCTAGTATATTTCCTTAGAGCAATTTTTTATTATTATTTCTAACATATGAGGAAAAATATAATTCAAAACTAGAAAAAAAATATTCTCTTTCTGCATTTGAAGTCTTTCCTCCTTGCTATAATATTTCTATCTACTGCTAAATACAAGAGGTACACTTCATATCTATTTTGGCAACAGTAGGTACTCTGTGTCTTTTCAAAAGACTGGTGTTTCTATCTGTCTGACTCTCCATCTGTCATGTTTCCCATCTTGTTATCACCCAAAATACGTGATACTCAGTTCCTGATGAATTACACTGGTGCACTGAAGTGCTTTGTTTAAATAACAGGCTTTGTCACGTAGTTTAGGGAGTGCCTGACCTTTAGCTTGAAACCAGGCATAATTTTAAGCTATCTAGTAGAGAAGAAAATGAAAAATTTCTTATTCTTGAAAATTTATACGTTTTTACTGGGCAAATTACACATACTATTCAGCAAAATAATAAAAGGGCAAAATCTCACTAAAAATAAATAGATCTTAATAAGGTAATTTATTTCAGAGATAAGTACAGAGTAAGCTGTGCTTTTTTTTCAGATTTTTCTAAATAGTTCCACAGCTAATAAATTAGTACTTGGAGTACAGAAAAGGAGATCAAAATGATGGTTCAGGGCTCTGAGTCACTCTGATTACAGACTGAAATTTGTAAGAGCCATTATCACTGCACACATTACAATTAAAATTCATGTAGAATTTCTGTAGACACATATACATTCCACCTGAAGGCATGGACTTTTTAGAAGACTGGGAAATCACTACATCCAGCTACTCACTAATCTGTCTGTTGGCATGGAACCTCTGCCAGCTGAAGTTACCTTTGAATCTGAGGACTGGAAAGAAATCACAGACTGACGTAACAAAAGATGGACCATAGAGTGCTCCCTCTCTCCCTGCTGATTTTAATCTTACTAAATACATTCATTCCAGTGAAGATGTACACTCTGATGACAATAAGATCTGCAAAATTTACTGAACTCTGTGATTTTAAGTGTGTCTTTTATAACACAGAAAAGAACAGATTATGGGAAAATTTACTATTTTTTTTAATCATGAATGATAAGCAACAGCAAAGTCACTTTACTATAAAGACATAGAGAAGGTCCAACTAAGTAGTTTGAAACCTAAAAAGTCTGTTCTCTAAGGAATTCTTTCAAATCTGAATTGCTTAGAAATATTTAATTTCCTCAGTGCACCAATTACAAGTTGGTTGTTTGGAGGTTTTTTAGTCTGTTAGTTGCTTACGCAGCATTTATATAAATGCTTAACACATTAGACCTGTGGGTTGACAAAAGTTCAAAAGGACTGTGTGCTGTAGGTAAACAACTGCTTCCTTAAAAACCCATCATGTAAGTTTGAAAATATAATTTAGATCAGAACTGGAACACCTTGGTTACTAATATGAAAACCAGAAATTTTTTCAATCTTCTCTGTTACAGATCCACTAACACACAGCCTGACTACTTACTTTCACGGGAATAAATGCACCACAAACTATTTTTATGCAATAAGTCTTGGTTTATGCTTGTTATATATACAACTAGATGATATATTAACATTAGAGAAAGTGGGATAAATTTAGAATTCTCTAAAATTCATCATCCTATGAAAGATGGAACATATATGGAGGAAAACAGCAGCAGAAGGATTCAGAGAACAAAGCATTGGTCACAACCTCTGCGGGCTTTATGACAGCTGCAGATGACTAAATTTATTCAAAATTGTTTTAGGTGCTTCGTGGTAATTTGCCTGGCCTCGACTCAGTTTTTTTTAAAGGCATAGATCTTCTTGGGTGTTAATCTTGGGTTAGAACCAGCAGCCGTAGGCAGAAGTTCCAGTCATTGTGAAACATTTTAAATGGCTTGTGCATAAACACTTGATTTATTCCCTACTAATGCAGCACAAGTATGACTTCTTCTTTCCTTTTTAAAAGCAGAAAAAAAATATTTCAGATTAAAGTACTCTGTCACATTTTAATAACTCAAATTACTTATTTTCCCTGTTTGATAAATATATCCATATAAAACTTCTCAAAAGGATGTACTTGACCAGAATGCAGATGCATCAATGACTGCCACTACAACTAAAAGAAATATTTTTAAGCCAAAATATACAAATAGTCTTAAAATGATTTAATGATGGTGATATATGTTTAAAGTATAAAATTCATCAGAAAACTGAGTAAGTACTTCAGCTACTATGTAAAGCTGTTTCAGCATCAGCTGGGTAAAAACTACCAAATGCAATGCCCATTTTTTAAGAACCCCTTTTGGAACTAAAACTCAGTACATCTAATCATGGTACCAGTCTAATTTTCAGAAATTGCAATAAGAACTGAATTAACAGACACAGATATGAGTTAATGGAGAAATGGATTTTACAGAGGCAATCACAATTCATCTGTCTGGTAGGGTTCTTTGAATGAGTCACTGCCCACAGAGTCAAGGGAATCCTGGTTTATGCAATTTAAAGAATTCTCAATACTGCCTCATTAAAGAACTTAGAGAAACAAAGATTTCATAGGATAAGAGATCAACTTTCATAAACAATCAAATCATTAAAACACAGACTTGCCAAAAACATGCAGCTTTCTCAAATGTGTATGTTACCAGATGCGTCACAGGTCAGAGCCAGGACTGGTCAGCATAGAAGGTACACTGGTTATCCTTACGTGTATCTAGAAAATGAAGGCAACTCCCAAGTTTCCTAATAGTGCTAAGGTATTCAGGGAAATAAAAATGAAAGTTGACTGCAGAGAGATGCAGAAGAGCCTCAGACCGTCAACTGGGCAATAAAAAAGACAGATGAAATTCAATATTGAGAATATGTGGAGGAAAAGAAATCTCAAATTTACGTACTCAGCATGAGCTCTGAACTAGTTATTACCACTCAGGAAAGAGATCCTGGAGTTATAAAAGGTCTATGAAAATATCAACTCCATCTTAGAAGCTGTCAAAAAGCAAATCAAATGCTGGCCATTACTCTGACAGAAATAGAGAGCAACATACAAAATATCATTATGGTATTATTTAAAGTCTTCAGGTGTTCACACTTTGAATACTGTGGACTGTTTTCCTTCCTTATCACTAAAAAAATTATAGCAGGAATAGTAAGGACAACAGAAATGATTGAAAGCTAAGGAGAAATGGCTTCCATGTAAAGAATGACTACACAAGAATCTTCAAGGTAAGGTGAGGGGAGAGTGAACGAGCATGTAAGTCCTCTGAACCTGAGAAGGAAGAAGAGATTTCCCAGCACTACAGACTGAGAGACTAATCATCAAACCATGCTAGTGAGGGGCTGAGGCCCAATAGGAAGGTACATGGTCCTAGCACCATCCCTGACAGTTTTCCAAAATCATCCTCTCACTGTTCAGTGGACAAAAAGAGCCGACTCATTACTGGGCCTCACTATGTGTGCTGGGAGCAAATAAAAAAAACACATTCCCTGTAGTTCTGCTGCTACAGGAGCCTGTGGTGTGTTGATGCCTGAAAGGCTGTGCAGTGCTGGCCTTCAGGAGGATGCTGTGGAGTTACAAAAGAGCAGCTGGAAACAATCAAGGGGCTGGAGCACACTCAGAGAGATGAGATGCTTCACTTTGTAGAGGAGAAGGCTCAAGGGAAATAGGACTGAGACTTGAAAAGCCTGAAGGAGTGAACAAGCTGCATAAGGAAATTATTCACCAAATATTGTAATACAACAATTTGGTATATGATGCACAATTGGTTTAAAAGGCAAAAAGAAATATTTCTTCAGCCAGTGGGCTACCTGCTTTTGGATTTTGCTGCACAAGGAGTTTATGGAGGCAGATGTTTGTCAGTTGGTTTAGAAAAGAGTTAGATAAATTGATGGAAGACAACTCCATAAACAGATGCTAAGAAAGAATGGGGGCAGAATATAATCCCTAGCATTTTTAATACAGTGTTTGCAGGTGCTAAGATGAGAAAATGGATCTCAGAAAGTGCCCAGTATCATGTGCTCTCCCTATCATCTCCTGTTGCCATTTTCAGGAGAAATAATCCTTGACTTGATTCACCATTGTTCTCACCCAGCAGGACATTTTGTAAGTACTTAAGTTACAGGAAAAAGTAGACTACAGCTGAACAGACCTGAGGTGTACCAAGCTGACGGGTCTTTAGAGAAGATGAACAGAGAACTATTTTTCACTGTCTCTTTTAGCACAAGAGCTGGACAGAAAAGAGGAAAAAAAGAAAGAAAATCAGCAAGTGACTGGTTCAAAACAAGCAACAAGAAATAGCTCTTCACCCTGTGAGCAGCTAAGGGACAGGACTCTGCTGCTGGATGATGTGGATGCCAAGGGTTCATGCCACTTGGCTACCCTGGGAGCCAGGTACCAGCAGAAATGACTCCCTGGCACCAGCAGAAGTGGTGTGGTTGTCAGGTGTCCCCAGACAAGTCCCCTCAGGCACGCAGTCATTTCTGAAAGCAAAAAGGACCTGGACACATCCCCTACCTATGCCCCACGTCAAGCACCAAGCAACACTCTGCAGACAGCATTACAGAAGCTCTTTTCACACCCACAATGCAGTCATTTCTTTATCTCCTCTGCCCCGGTGCCTCCCAGGCAAAATTCTGCTGGTAAGCTTTGACAGGAACAGTGCAACAGAGGTTAAATCACTGGTATTATTCTTATCTTTTGTAGTTATAACCACCTCTGAATTTAATAGTGCTGCATGTTTTAGTACAGCAGTGTTTGCATGACAAAATATTAAAGAGCTTTCCACCTTTTTAATATATATCCTGCTTTCAAGGGTTTATAATTTAGAATGTGAGAAAATGCTCATAGCTGAAGATCAGCATTCAAAGTCTCAGTGTGGAGGCAGCATTTCATTTCAGTTGTGAGAGGGAAAACAGTATGTCATTTTTATAACTATCAATAGAAGGCTTCTTTGGGGTTTTTACTTTCTGGATTTTTTTTCCTGTTCTAAGACATTTTCCTGTTTCAAGTTAAGCAACTGGATGTATTAACAAGCGACAATCATTGATCACAGCATGAACAAGAAAAGATAACTGTCTTTAAAAAAAAGATGGAACAAAATCAGTGTACAATTTCCACAGCTTTACATGAAACACAAAGATCCAGTTCTGTAACACATAACTACATAGTCATCACTCCCATGCAGTGCTGACAAAACTGTAAAAGGTTTTAAACATTGGGTTCATACTTTTACATTCAGGAGAAAAGAAAGATATTAACTGTAGGGACATGTGTAAGACAGAGGAATTCTTAATTTATCATTTCCAAAATCTTGAAAGGAATAAAAAATCTGTTCTTTACTTTAGAGAATTCATGGTTTAAAAAAGGATAACAGCCTTTCCAATTCTCAAGTTTCGTTGGTTGTTTTCATTGATATGACCTCAGAAATATTCACTAATTATGTAGTCATTATATCAAAGCATCTTGTTTGTTAACATAACATTTTAATATCTTCACCTTTCTTTCTACCAGATATACAAAGAACTGGAGTTGTCTGCAGTCCCAAAACATACATCACACAAATATTCATCTCTGTGGAATTAAATTCCTGGCATAGGTGAATAAGAGGTTAATTAATTTCCAATATCCATCACCAGAGGTACTGAAATAATAAAATATTCTACTTTACTTAAGCTTATGTGCCATTCTTTTCTCTCAAGAGCTTCATTAGAATGCAAGAAAGCAGAAGGAAATTACTACATATTGGAAATAACCATCCCTACAGATTAAAAAATTCACATTGAACAGAAAAAAATGATAAATAGATTTGAATATATATATATATAAATATATACACACAAGCAAACATACACAGCTTTAGTATTATTTTAGAGGAGATATATGGACATTGAGAGTGGAAGGAAAGGGTAAGTCTCCACAGTTCATTGCAATAGGGAGTTTGACAGAAATAGGATAATTGCTAAACCTACTTCTAGAATGGGTTTCTAGGCACCTTAGTTTAAATGTTTCTAGAAATAAGGGAAAGATTAAGACTACTGAAGTCTTCCATGGAGCCACAATACACAAGAGCAGTCCTGGGTTTATTCACTAAAGGGTATGCATGTCTCCTTCCTGGATGGCAGACTGCACAAACCAGTGCAGAGCTTCCTAAAGCTGTGCCATCAGCCCAGACACAGTTTGGTGATGGGGAATGCGAGTCACGAGCCACTGTGTGTGCTCCTTGTGGTGACAGCTCTTAATTTCATTTCTAGGGAACCTCCCCATCGATCAGTCTTTGAATTGTCTGTGCCTAATCCTTATTCAGGAAACATGCCTTGACATAATCAACTTTATCAATTATTGCACAGTAGCTAATCTCTTGCTACAGAAGAAAGCATTGAGAAGGTGCGATGGCATTACTCTGAGAATACTTCACCTGTCCCTTATATCATTTCTAGACTTCAATATAGAGTTCAGTATAGTTCTGAAATTTCACTGATGGCCTCCTCTGGGGCATTACTACCAGATAACTCCCATGATTTGATGACAGGATATGTTATAAACATACACGGTTGCTTGAAAGATATTAATTGCAACGTGTGCTCTTCTGTGAAGTTCTTGCCAGCAGCAATCTCAAAATTAAATCCCTTCAATGCTGTTTCCATAAGCAGGGATATCATTAGAGTATTCTCATGGCAGCCTGCATCAGCAGTGGTGTGCTCAGCTTTCAAGTGAATCCTATGGTCCCTTCCAGTTATCTGGGGGGCTGCCTACATGGGGGAATTTGTGCAAGGCTGCATTTGAATTTACTGCTCAGCAATTACTGCAGACAGCTGCTCATGTGCACCACCTCGTGTGAGGAAGCTCTTCTGCCTTAACTCAGAAAAAGGTTTGGCACAGGGGTGCTTTTGGGGCTCAATTAAAAATGTCAGATTTAGATAGAAGGTTAAGATATTTTCTCACAGTAGAAATCATGCTGGTGCTTTTCATGTGCTTTCTTCCCCTTACAGATATGCCCTTATAGATTATCTTTCCATATCCTTCAACTGTGTTTTCCTTCAGTCTCAACTCCACTATATAAAAAAAAAAATTCTACCATCATAAAGATTTATTGACTCCATCAAAAATATCCTAAGTTTCAAGTTCAAGAGAGGGTGAGGTTTTGATGCATGAAGGTTGGTTTTGCTTGCCTGATCTACTCTGCAAAAAGTCTATCCTAAAAGTTTCTTTTCATAGCAAAATTCTTAGAAAACAGCTGTAAGCCTTCAGTGTCTTAAAGGCATCTATTAAAAATATTTCTTTCAAAAAGTAAAGCATTGCCAAACATACATCCTCAAATAGTAGTTAGTTCACTCAAATGCAGTTTAATAATTTCCATGAAAGAGATGTATCCTCAAGAAAAACAGGACATAAGATTCCAGAGAGAGAAAAAAAAGTGCCCTTATTTTTGGGGTAATTTTTAACAAACCTGCCTCCATTTGACCAGGTTTTCTTTTATTAACTGACAGTTTTAAAATTCTTCCAGGCTTCAGAGAGAAAAAACAAACAACAAAAAATACAAACAAACAAAAAAGAATTTTTTATTACTTATGTGTCTTTGATAAGATGTGGAGGTACTAAGAAAAGGGAGACCCCTCTACTTTCCTCCCCACCCCCTGCAAACATGCATGCTTGCACACAGACACACACACTGGAACAGCACTTTTAAAATATACAGGGAGACCCCTGGACTCCAGGAATGGAACTTTAAAATGTAAAAAGACAACAGAGAAAAAATATTAAAAATATATTTAAAAAAAAAATATTAAAAGCCATGCCCAGGGGTTGAGAGAACAATGGGAAGAGTTTCCACACTGAGTTATGGTGTCAGAAACCCTCTGGGGGCCGGGGCGGTTGGGCCGCGCGGGGCCTGGCGTGGCGGAGGTGGAGGCGTGCAGGCCCCGCTGCCCTCCAGCCTCATTCCACAGCCCCGCTCGCTCTCCTGCCACTGGACTCTTTGTAATTGACTCCTGGAAGACTTCAGAGGCTTTGTGAAAGCAGAATGGGGAATAAATGCTGTGTGGTGGGTGTTGGGAGCTGGATCTCAGAAGGAACATTCCTCTGGGGCCCCAGCCTCTTCTAGGCACTTCTGTAAAACCAAGGTGTTACGGCATGCAAAATGAACCATTTCTGGCACAAGAGCCTGGGTGCAGGGTGATCCCCATAGTCCCTGGGCTATAAACCCCTCAGGAGCAGTAGCCCTCCTCTCATCAGAACCGTGCAGCTTGGGCAAAAGCAGTTTGAAGGGTAATAATGAGCCACCAGCCAGCATGTTTATAAACTTGCAACACTTAGAGCAAACTCCTGTGTGACAGAGGATTAGAGAGGAAGGTGCAGAGCGTGGCACACCATGCCAAAGTGACCCCACAGGCTCCATCCTGGAGCAAGGAGGAAGAAACCATTAACATCAGCATCACTCCCCTTGCAGCAAATGATTTGGGGAGGGAGAGGAGAGGGTGCAAGGATGCCCTGAAGCCACCGTGTCCCAGCTGAAACCTTCCACCTTGAAATGCAGAGAGGTAACAGAGAAGTGAGCTAACATCAGAGAAGAGGCTGCCTGTCAGGAAGTGGGTGTGTACTCACAAGCGCATATATGACCATAAAGTATCCACAGCCCTGTTCCTGGGATCTTTTATTAGACTGAAAAAAGTTTAATTAGATTAAGAAAACCAGCTGGCAGGTTTGGCCAGCAGCTCTGCTCCTTCCACCCACAGAAACATTTTGAGTGTGTCAGACTAGTGAGAATCCAATCTGCAACTTGGGTGCAACAAAGTTGAACCGCACTTCTGGGAGACCAAAATAGTCAGAAGTTCTATAGGTAAACTAGAAACAAGATCATTTAAGAAAAATGCAGCATAAAAAGAAAAAAAATTCTGCACTCAAAAGTCAGCCTGATTTGAGGCAATATTTTTGTCACAAAGATTGAATTGGCCCTTTATATAAATGAGAACTTGAATTTTATTGTATGTCTAAGCACATTAATGACATTGTGCAAAGATATCTACATTATCAGTAAGAATGTTGACAGAGCCACAGAAAATGTGCCTTGAAAAACCCCAGTGATTTTTCTGAAAAAATGCTAGATAGGTAAAATAAGTCATCTCTAGAAGATTCTAAGTGCAAGCTGCAAGGAATAGGGATTTAACTGGAGGGAAAGATGATATGGCATTAATAACTACTGAGGTCCCTACCTGTGAATGGGAGAGGCTTGACAGAGACATCCCAAAAATTAAGCCAGTAAATGTTGGTCAAGAATATTCAAGTTCATCCTTAAAACAAAAGTAAGCCAAAGCAACAGTAAAAGAAACAAGAAATAAGACCCTCAGGAAAAAAAAATATTCCCCTGATTCCTCTTAAATATGCAAAAATAAGACAGGACTAATTTCCATTATCTAACCAAATTCAAACTGGGAAATAAAAGTAAGATTTTTTTTTCCCCCAAACCACCAAGAGCCATGCATTGTAAATCTCCTCCCTCTTCTTCCAACCACATAATTGGAAGGTGATTTGCATTTTTAATGTAATACCTGCTGTGCATTACAGTACCCAGGCAGAGGTTTATTCAGAGAGGAGGAAGCACACTAGCGTTTGCAGTGTCAGATGATGCACCTCTGTCACATGCTGTGGCTCAGGTATCCCTGTCAGATCAGAGCTGCACTTTGCCATGTAATGAAGCAACTTAGAACTACTTATCCAAAGCCTTGAACTTAATTAGCAGTAGAGCAAGGCAACTAACTTGCAGTGAATAAATTGTCAACTTTGCTTCTTTCTATTCATGAACGTTCTATGATTAGCACAAATTATTATTATAATTATTCAAATTTAATTCACCATATTATTAAAATAATATTTAGTCTACAGCTCATTCACCAGGAGCATGAATGTTATAAATGAGTTTATTAATTCTGAATATCTGAGTAGATCACATGGTTCAAGGTGTAAAGCTGAGAGTCAGAGTGTCCAGGCAGTTACCTACAGCATTGAGCCTTACATTAACTTCCCTGCTTTATGCTCTAACACTGAATAATTGTTGGATAAATTGTCATTGGTCCACTTACTCGCTAAGCACTTTAGGAAGAGGAACACAGCTGAGGCAAAAGTAATGATGTAGGGGTTTGTAAGGAGAAGGGAAATGCAGGGAAAAAGTTACAAATGGAAAATGCTTCACTAGGATTTTTCACAAGTTCAAACACCACAGCTCTTGGACTGAAGCTGTTTGCAAGCTCCCAGTTAGGGAGAAGACATTGGTAGGAAGAGAACTCATGAGAGGATGCTTCACTCAGAAGTGTACTTGTAAGAATGCTCATAAATCTCATAAGGCAGCATTTAATAACCCAGCCTTCCAGGGTGGTGCATTTCCAGAACAGGTAAATGTGGACATGGTTTTCTGAGCCTGAGTTTTCAGCCTGACAGTGGCTGATCTGTTCCCAGGGAAAGTTTTTTGGGAAACTTCTTTTTCAAGGACTGTTTTTTGTAAATAGGTTTTGCTTCTTAAAACAATGTCACACGGCTGTTCTGAATGTGTTTTTCTCTTGTTCCACCAGCGGGACCAGAGAGGGGGGTTCCTTTGGCCAGTCATATTAACCTGTATTGGAACACCTTATAAAAAGGGTTGCAAACCCCAAAATAAAGGCTTCTGCCTCATTGGGATCAAATCTCGCTGTTGTGATTGTGAGTCCATGCTTCAATTTTGTGTCTACTAGCAACAGGTAAATTCATAGTAGCTAAAGTATCTAAAACAAGAGTTTGCTGCCTTGTTTCTTGTGCTGCCCTGAACTCCTTACAAGACCTCTGGTCTTATTTTTTTTTTCTTCTTTTCTCCAAAGGATTTATTTCAGAAGATCAGTTGCAGTTGTGGTCCGTTCCCTGTGCCTGAGGGCAGAAATCTGAGTGCTAAGGAAAAGGACATTTTGGATTATGGAACAAATCCTTCATTCAAAGACAGAGAGACTTTTTACTACAGTCTGTAGTGATAAGGGCCGATGCATTTAAATGTAAAGAGAGTAGGTAGGTTTAGATTGGCCAAGAGAGAAAAATTTTTCACAATGACAGTAGTGAGACACTGGAGCACTGGAGAAGTTGTGGACACTCCATCCATGGAAGAGTTCAAGGGCAGGTTGGATGGAGATTTTATCTAGTAAAAGATGTCCCTGCCCATGGACTAGGTGATTTTTTAAAGGCCCCTTCCAACCTGAACCATTCAGTGAGCCTGTGAAAGAAAACACATTGATGAAAGGGAGGGATGAGTACAGGTGTGAAACAGTTTGCACACAAAAGGAAAAAAAAAATAGACTGGGCATCTTTATGCTGAAGGAAAAAAATAAAAGTTTTTTGCAAGCAGGTAAGCAGGACTCTTGTGGCAGAGAGAATGGAGACATGTCCTGTCCACCACACCTAAACTCTGGCCCCCAAGTCCCTGGAGAATCCAGTGGCCTGTGCCACTTTTCTGTACCAGTCATCCCCAGAAAAACCTTCACACACAGGGTGTTCATACAGCCTGCACTTGATCACCCTCACTATGGGACCTGGCAAATACCCACTGCAAAGCAAAAGTGCTTCAAGCTCAGCCACAGATGTTGAGAAAAATCAATGAAGAACACAGAGTAGTGAGCAGGGTTTATCAGCTGAAACAGTGGAAATGGGAACTATTGACAAGTAGATCTATAACAAGAGGAATTTGGGACTTGTTTTCGTCGTGATCTTTTTACTTGAGAAAGCAAAGAAGAGATGTCATTTAAGGCACAAAAGAGTACATCTGGGTGAGTCCTTGATAATAACCAGGAGGCTGGAGATGGTTCCAGCCCAGCCCCAGTGCAGCTCCCAACCCAACCCATTCCAGGACACCTCTCTGTGAGCAGAGGTAGGACATACATCGAGGATCTCCTCATATCATGATGGTGCCTCCTGCCCACTGAGATTGCTTTCAAATGAAAGATTTTCCACAGAAAATTGCCAAACAGAAGCACAGCATGACAAGCAGCTTCTGGTCTGTCTCAGTAAGCAGTGTCTGTAGCCTCTGGTAATTCTTAACAACTTTTTGTGCTATATATTTATGTGTTATAGATACCATTATGCAGTATTTTTCTAGCTCAGAACTAACTGATGGAAGAATCATAAGATATCTTAAAAGAGATTTCCTCTAGCTGGAAATTGAAACATTTTTTACAAAAGCATGGACACACTTGGGCATATTCTCTCCTACAAATCCAGGCAGAGCATGTATGAAATTATGTAACAAGTGAGGTGCATAAATGCCTTCTTTTTTATAAATGAAAACAATACCTTTCCCCTGCCATCCCTCTGTCTCCCTGCAAGTGTAAAAACAGGTCAGAGGAAAGAAAAGGTGCTTGTGTTATGATGGACCCATTCCAGGGGACAGGCCCTTTTGTTTGAAGGGGCAGGCCCTTTTGTTTGAAGGGACAGGCCCTTTTGTTTGAAGGGACAGGCACACAGCCCATCCTTATTCTGCTGCTGTGGTCCTGAAGGTGTCTGCCGATAAAATCTTTGCAAGAACTCTCGACACCGATACCACCATCACCATCACCTTATTAATCTATTATGATCAGTGCACCCCAAAATTCTACATCTAGCTGAAGTATTCTTTACAAAAGCACCCTATGAAAATTGCCCATAATTCGAGTAAAATTTCAGTTAGCACATTTAGGACTTGTCAAAGACCAGATTTCTGTACACTCAAGTCAAATTCTTTTGCAATCAACCAACTGCACATATTGAGCAATATATAAACTATTTATGGCCAAATGTATCATGCAAATACTGTTTCTGCTAATGTAACAGTGCAGCATGGCTGTTCAGTTGCGTGTTCAAAATGAGCTGATGGCTGTGATTTAATTTACAGTGGACAAGAGACAGCACTGTAAGGAATTCTCATTGTTTCTTTTTATTGGTGGAAGCTGCAAAGCAATGAAAAGTAATCTGCCCTACACTTCTATGGTTCCGGAAATAGTCCATGAGAAAGTCTACTTAAAAAAAAAAAGAATCAAAAAGGGAAAGAGAAAAGAAGGTATCAGCAACAGATGAATAATACACAGACAAGTCCGTGGTGATCTGAATAATTCAGCACACAAAATTAAAGCATGTTTCACATCTGCCACCATAAAAGATAAAGCTACCTAGTCTGTTTTAAAAGTATAATGATTACAAGGGAACACTTCTGATTCACACTCAGGTCTAATTTGAGTGCCAACCCTGTAGTTCCCACAAAAGAACATCTCAAAGCTCTGGGCTGAAAGCGCTCCAGCTGCAAAGTTTTAATTGACTAGAAACAGCAAACTTTTATAGTGCCACCTGTTTCCAGTAAACCTCAGTGGTGCTGACCAGTCTGCCAAGACCCTGCAGCTTTGGGATGCCTCCATCCTCCAAGTGAGATGCCCCGAAATGACCACTGTAGTTATTTCTCTGGCTGCAGTGAGAACAACCCTGCTCTCAACACACCCTCCCTACACCTCATCCTAGAGCCCTGCCAATCCTTCTTCTACACCTGAATTTGGGGTGATAGTCTAAAAAGCAGCTCCTTGACTTTCTGTGTCTGAAGTTTCAACATCACACCATCTGAGACTACAACTGGTTCCAAATGTACTGATCTTCCAGCAAATTATTCTTTTCCAAATGGAGACAGACCAGCAGCTAAGCACCAAAAGGTACCATGGGTTCATATGTCTTTCAAATTTTCACCACAATGCAATGAGATAGAAAACTCAGCAAGCAGAAAATTCCCTCCTACTGTGTGAAGATACGTGAGAGCCACACCTTTACTATGCCATCACTTATGGACTCGATGCAAAACTAGGTCTGTCTCTTTTGGGAGAGCCATGGGGGATGCATGGGGGAGTGCAGCTGCTGCTGAAAGGAGGCACTTTGATCCCAGTCACAGCAGAAGAGCCCCTCGTTCCCAGGGAGAGCAATGCCAGCAGCCTGTGCCGCTGGCAGGGCTGCCCCCTGCCCCCGTGCCAGTTGGGAGAGAGGGCTCAGCCCTCTCCCTGGACAAGCACCAGCCCTGCTCCTGGAACCTCCCAAATATTTCTTATAATGCAACAGCACAGTTACACATGTCACTGCCTTGGTATTTTATAAGGGATCTGCTGCAAACAGTACCTTTTGTATTAAATTACTGGGGTTTTTAAAATGCAGCAAGGTGCAGATTCTCCCAATAGGGCAGTGTTCCTGCCAGCTAGGTTTTCAATGTAAATTCTCTAATGCCTTAATTGGGTTTTTGGGAAAAAAACATCTTGTATTTTGTCTAAATAAGCCTCCATGAAATCTGACTCTTTGGTTTTTATTTTAGAAAGTTACTTATACAGGAAAAAATATACACTATGTATTAAAAAAACCAAACCACACCAAAACCCCAAAAAACCAACAACCTCCTCCTTTAATCAGAGTATGGAAGTCACTGTGTTTTTCATCACTGAACAAGCAAATCCTTTTTCTTTGGTACCCTGGAGTATTAACAGGTGGCCATAGCCCCTAGCTGCATGAAACTACCATATGCTACAGAGATCAAAATTAATAAACTAACACTACAATGTGCCAGTTTTTTGTGCTTGCCTTTAATTTTCATTTTCCTGGTGTTTTCATTACTGAAAAGACATATTTAGTGATTTTTAGCATCAAATTATGAATTGTTTGTTTTAGCCTCATCCCAGGTAAGCACATGTACAGAAATATATTTCTGACACTACATTTCAAAATACTGCTTCATTTGTACTCCTTTATGACTCTCTGTTAAAACATTTGCAGTTCCATATACTTTAAGGGCTTTAAAAGTGGAAAATTAAAAAAACTTCCTCTGACATAAGATTATGTGCACAATAAATTATCTGAATCTCACTTAACTGTACAAATTCATTCCTTGTTCAATACTAATCAGCCAGAACAAAACATCACATACAATTTTCTGCTCCCTTCTCTACTTGGTACCTTTAATGGGTCTTCAAAAAAATTCTTTCTTTTCCTCCACAAAAACTGTTAATAATTGGCAAAGAAACCCACTAATGCAAATACTAGATGAATATGGAAACCACAAAGCATTATTTCACGGGGAGGAAATGGGCAGAGGTGCTTCCAAATATAAAGACAATGCTTATCCTACTCTGCAGATAGCCCCAGTGTTGGCTCCTAAATTGAAGCATCTGCCAAAAACTACACAAAATCCTGTGTCCAAAACCAGGAGGCAAACATTGTCCATATTGTAAACCATTTGCATGACAATTATATCCTTGAATCAGTAACCTTCTATTCATGTGAGTAATCAGTACTCCAGTGAATGGTTCCACTGACTCCTCAGCCACAACTTGCACACAGATGTGCTGTAGAAGGGTTTTGTCCTACTGTCTGGGGTGACTGCCAAGACTTACAGGGTCCAGCACAAGTTTTATGGTGAAGTTACACCATGTCTAACCCTGTGTAAAATCAGGGTCTTGACCCCTTTAGAACATTTCCCTAGAGTAGCCCCAGCTGTGCTCTCTCCAGACATTTCTGGGAGGAACTCTGCGCTGTTGTCTAACCTCCTTTCAGCTGTTCATGGGCTCTGCTGCTTACAGCAAGAAGTTCTGACAAGTCTGTGTACATCCTTTTGACCTTCATCTTGCAGTTGTAATGCACGGCTCTTGGGGCTGGTGCAACTTGATGCTGGGAAGAGCAGCCTGCTCTGAGTTAGGGGCAAGTTACACACAGGAGTGGCAGGGAGAGTTAAGGTTATCATCTGGCTCCAGGGACATATCCTCATGTGTACAGCACTGAAACAATGAAAGAAAATAGCAGAATTCACTGATTTTTTTCTTATTCCTACAAGCTCCCAAACACTGAGAAAAACAGAGCCCTTTTTGACACACCCTTCCTCAAAGTCTTTTCTCCCCATTCTCAAAGGCCAGGAGAGAAGGAGTAGATGCAATGCTGTTAATCCTTCCTTAAAGTACTGACTGAAACCCATTGAAATCAATGGAAAATCTTCCAGTGATTTTAACAGACTCAGATCACAGTTCTCAGCAGACATGAGCTGTCTCCTGCACATCATCTTGGAGAAAAAACATAGACAGGCAGAAGTGCAGCCTGCTTCCCACTCAGGTAGGGTTAGTGTCAGCTGAATCAGAATTGCTAAGTGCCAGGGACCCCAGGACACGCTGGCAACTTCAAAGACGTAACAGAAAAAAAGCAAAAAGCTCACATATTAATCTAGTTTGTCAATATGCATGGACTTCATTGAATTTTGTGATTCATGCCTCCAAACACAGGACAGGTTTTTTTTTTCCCCCCTGAAAGAGATTGTTTTGATGTTTTCTAAATAAAGCATCTTCATGTTTAATTTCCAAATGACACTTCAAAGCTAAATGAATTATATCACTGGAAAGCTTTTCCGTAAGAAGCTTTTCAAAGGATGCCAATTCTTGATTTCTGCAGGAAGAGAAAAAATTACCTTTTTTCACATTTCTCTTTTTATTGCATGATGCAACTAGCATATAATTTTGAGTAAATTATTTATACAGCTCTCATCCCATTCATTTTGTTAAAATAATGGAAAGACATCTTTTCACCTATGACACATGAACACTTTTAAGAAACTACTAAAATAGGAACCTAATCTGTTAATCATTACTCAGGAAGAAGTCAAATCAAATGCAAGTTTTACCCCAGAGAAGGCAGAAGAATGAGGCTATAAACCATATATGGCTTTTCCTCAGTCAAGCCACTCCCAATTTTTATGTCTTGTTTTCATTTTGCCCTATTCTTAGTTCCACAGTTGCTCAGTGTAAGCTTTATAATCATTGATATGCAGCAGAATGCTCCTATGAATCTGTAAGATCACAGTACATTTCTGCTAATCTAAATATTTTTCTTAATTAGAACCAGGTTAATGCTCAGTCTGTAAACTAACACCAGTACTAATTAATGGCTAATATAATTCTAATAGCCAAAAGACAATGAAGAAACCCAATTCAGAGTAACACGTTCTGGAGAAAGCATCTTCCAGTATCTCAGTCTTGTATATCTATTTCAATTAACATTGGAGGAGATTTGAGACCTCATAAAATAAAAGTAAGTATTAAGTTTTCAAGAAACATAAACTGAACTGTAATTCCATTGCACATGAACATATTTCATCTTCTCAAAGAGCCAAACTGTGGTTTCCAGTATTGGCAGGAGGCACTCTTATAATGGCATTATATGTATACTGTACTTCCCTTGATGTCTTTCATCTTTTTTCATAAACAAAATTACAGTGACAGTGCAGCTCATTACAGGAGGTTTCATTAAAGAACTGGTTTATATGAAAAGAACAGCAGCAAAGAACTCTCTTCAGGGATGGAGTTGAGTAAAAGGCCTGATTATGCTTCCATGAAAATCAGGCAGAAATGCAGGATTTTGACACTGTGTAACACAGGAAAATCCTCTTAAGAGACACAAGGAACAAAATGTTCCACTGTGACATGCATTAATAAGCAGGTCCAGCCCTGTCAAGTTGCAGGGTGACAAGTTTGGCACTCCTGAGATGAGGCTTCCCATCCTCTCTCAGGGCTGGCAGTGCCCCAGCTCCAGCCCTCAGTGCTGGAGGAGGGACCCCAAGGGGGATCACAAATCACAGAATGGGTTGTACTGGAAGGGATCTAAAAGATCTTTTACTTCCAACCCCCTTGCCATGGGCAGGAATGCTACTCACTAGATCAGGTGCTCAGGAACCCATCCAGCCTGGCATTGAACACTTCCAGGGATGGGTCATTCACAGCTCCTCTGGGCAACCTGTTCAGTGTCTCACCATACTTAGTAAAGAATTTCTTCTCAATATCTAATCTAAATCTAAGTTCCTTCCATTTAAAGCCAGTCCCTCTTAGTCCTATCACTACACTCTTGTAAAAAGTCCCTATCCAGCTCTCTTGTAAATCTCTTTAGGCACCTGAACGTGCTCTAAGTCTCCTCAGAGCCTCTTCTCCAGGCTGAACAACCCCAACCCTCTAATAGCAGAGGTGCTCCAGCCTTCTGATCACCTTCATGACCCTCCTCTGGACTCACTCCAACAGGTCCCCATCCTTGTGTTGGGGGCCCCAGAGCTGGACACAGTACTTCAGGAAGGCTCTCATTAGAACAAAACAGGGGAGGAGAAGCTGTGCCAAGGTAAAGCAACAGGGAAACAGGAGTTTTCCCTTGCTCTACCAGCGTGGGTGAAAAGCCACCATGCAAGCTCACCCATCTTCTTTTGGCATCAGGGCTGCAGATGGCTCTGCAAAAAGCAGTAAAGTGGGGCCTCTCAGCAATTCATTTCTCCTTCCCATGCCAGTAAGACCAGCTCCTAGAAAACACCACTGCCTTCTGAGTTACTGGCAATTTTTTTCATTTTTCTGAGTCCACCACTTTTCTTTCACAAAAAATAATCTCCAGTTTGGGATTAATCAGCTAAAAGGTCACCTTGTTGCTCAGAGTTTTCAAAAACAAAATCCAAACAAATGTGATATGTTAGTTTTTGTAACTGTGTTTCTCAGTCGAATCAGATATGCTGTCGCCTATTGTTACTGCAATTTACCTCCCTTGTATATGCTGCTAAGACACAATCAACACCATCTATGACTTCAGGCAATGGGTTGATAGAAGAGTAATTTCTCATTTTATTTTTTTGTTGACACTATTTTCACTCTGCTCTCTGGAATGACAGCTTTGAGGTATCTGTGATAAAGATATGCAGTCAAGAGCATTACTGGCTCAAAAATACTTTGCCGCCAGAAAAATTGGTTCCAGTATTCCAAAAATCCTATTTTTAATCTTCCTCCAGAAGGCAAACATAATTGCCCTTTTCTACCTGGGCTCTGACAAAGTAGTCAAAGCCACACTCAAAAAGAGCATCTCCCTGCCATAATTTCCTCTTTAGGCAGGGGCAGTGGTTGAGTACAGTGACCTCTCCTCTTGTATGAAGTCCAGACACTCTGGGCTGTCTGTAACCAAGCCAGCAGCACAAGACACCAAGCTATTACCCCTGACTTATGACCATAACACCTCTTAAATGTGCTCTCCTTCCAGGTTGTTATCTTTCCTTTCAACAGCTTCAATGAAAAAGAATAGAGAGGGGCCTTAGGATAGATTTTCATCACTCCATGTGGTTGTCAGACTATTTTCCTTTATTGACACTATGAATACATAACTCACAGTGCTTTCTGAAACATGTTTAATGCATGATATATTAAGAGCTGTAGAAAACACAATATTAAAATTCTAACATGAAAAATTATACCATTATGGCTCATTACATTCTCTGTTGCAGCCATCTGAACTGTGAGAAACGTACTGTCATCCTGTCATCTACTTCTATAAGATCTGTGATCACGTTGTACATGATGTCATTTATTTCACAGATATAAGGAAGATAAAGACTTCAAGCTCTGAAGTGGATTATAAGTGTTTGCTTCTGGTACTCTGAGTAGAACTCAACTCTAGATATGCAGAATCAAAAAAACCCCAAAGAAACTCGAGTTAAAAATCAAGAACAACCAACCCAAAGCCTGACATACATAGTGGGATTTCTGTTTCCAATAGAAGTAGTTTATCTTGTACATTAATTGAAAATACTTCTATATTCACATCATCTTTAAAGGAAATGTGGAGTTTCTTCTTGACTCCAGACAGTTCTGGTCACTAGCATTTCTAATACAGCTTTGAAAACACAGATGTCATCAAAACTTTACAAAGAATCCCATCAGAGCACATCAGAAATTCTCTTTCAATATTTTTTCTTGCTGCTATCTTTGTCTACCATTTGATTAAGAAAAGTTCACATGGGAGGTTTACCACGGATACAGCTTTCACTTAAAAATGTTCATTGAAAACACCTGGTAGGTATTAAAATGATCCAGCATAATCTGTCCGAAAAGCACAAGTCTGAATTCAAAGTACATGCAAAAATATCTGGAAATGCCATGGGCTTTCAATGCCTCTGTAAATCATATAAATTTAAATCTCCTACTTAGGGAACATTTTCTGGTTTAAAAACCTTTTATTGCATCTGACCACTCCCACAAAAGCTGTAAAATGCCATGTATTTTAGATATGCTGAGGTTGAGACAGACCTTCCCATTATATTAAAATACTGTAATAAAAACTCCCAGATTTGCCATGATGACTTTCTGAAAACAACCTGACATTTTGGTATCTGCACCATTACTGCCATTTTTTCTGCATCACTGTTTTGTTTTACAGAAGTAAAAATAACTTAGATCCCTAAAGGAACAGCCTCAAGACTGTCTCCTTCTCCAGTCCAATATATAATATTAATAAAAGTCGATCACTGGAACAGCCTGGAATACCTGGCTGACAAAGCCAGAGTGAACTGCACATCTTTGTACATCCTCTCCCTCTCTGGGTATCTCGAGGGGGCTGCCTTAGAATTATGCAACAGTGGTAACTCTCAAGTACATCCTCCCTGTTTTTTCTTAGGAACCCTCAGACTTAGCAGAGCAGAAGGCTGTCAGGTCAGGGAAACTAACTACAGCTAGTGTTTTCCTTATAAAAACAAACAAAAACCACCCCTTCAGAACCATAATACATATATTTCATCCCATAAGGAAAGAGCCAGGACTGAAGAGAAGGCTCCAGGGAGACCTCATTGGGACCTTCCAGCACCTAAAAGGATCTTATGAAAAGGAGGAAGAGGGACTTTATATACAGGCAGAGAGGGACAGGAAATGGGGCAATGGTTTTAAATTAAAAGAGGACAGTGGGTTTAGATTTGATATTAGAAATAAATTCTTTACTGAGAGCATGGTGAGGCAGTGGAGGCTGTCCAGAGAAATTATGGCTGCCCCACCCTTGGAAATGTCCAAGGCCAGGTTGGATGTAGCCCTGAGCAACTTGATCCAGAGAGCAGCATCCCTACCAAGGGCTGGAGTATTGGGGCTGGAGCTACGTGGTCTTTAAGGTCCCTTCCAACCCAAGCCTTTATATGGAAAGAGAGGAAAAAAAAAGAAAAAAAACCCCTAACCCTAAAAAAATCAAACAACCCCCACCCAAAAAACCCCAAAAATACCCTAACCAACCCACAAAATCACCCTTTTTCTAAAATAGAAAAAGCCTAACCCTAACCCAAACCCAAACCCACCATTTTTAAATCCTATCCAACCATTTTTCCAGCTCCTACTGCTCATACAACAATAAACAACTGCAATGTGCTTATTTTGGTTTCGCACTATTTTATCCATGTTAAACTTTTCTGTGCAGGGTAGGCAGTTTTCAGGTAAACCCATACACATTTGCTAAGGATGTATGGCCATGGCTTCCAGTGGACAACCTGAAGCAGGACACAGAAGACAATGGTGGCCAGGAAAGGAACCATTCTGAACATCTGGGCTTTCAGGCTGCCAGTCCTGACCCCTTTCCTCACTGCCCCCACTACCAGCTCCCTGCCCCAGAGGCAGGCAGCTAAAAAAGACTTTTATATATGACACAGAAATCATTAAAGAAACTGCACTAATGTGCCTTTTCAAAAGGTATCATTGCTAATGTGACAGGAGTATTTTATTGGGTCAGACTGTACAAAGCAGTTCCCTGTAATTTTGTTCTTTTCATGCACTCTTTGGGCATTCTGCAGGGGTGAAAGGAGGCAAGTGAACTGCTTAAGGCATAACAATATCTGCAACACATTCTTATGACTGATAATCAGTATCTTCCCTTAAAACCCTTGAAAATAGTTAAAATTAAATTCCAAGTCGAGTTTGCTGAAGTTATTCTTTCCCTGAGACCAACAAATGTTTCAGGTCTGGAGGGCAAACATACAGCAGCAGTACATTTCTGACTCATTAGTTTGCTTTTCTCTACAGGACTTAGATTGACATCTATTGGCCTAACTTGTGACACAATGGCCCAGTTCTTCAAATGTCAGCTCCATCCTCCCTGCTTTGTCAAGCTTCCCCTGGAACAGCAGTTTCACACTCTGTGTTTTAAAACAAAATAGTCCAGTTTGGCTTCTAAAGCACAGCCTATGGATGTGAAAGCAATGTTCACATTATTTCCCACTTTTTATTCATAACATATAAAAGATGAAAGACAAGGATTATTATGTCAATTTTAAAAAAAAGAAAACAAAAACTGAAGAGTGCTAAACTGAGACTTGATGCTGTGTTAATCAACTGATTCAGGTCTAAAAATTACTGTCATTGACAGTAAAGACATTTATTTACAGGAACTTATTTAGAACATGTTTTTAAATGTAAGTTAAATTAAATGAAATTTCCCTATGCTTATATGTGTACAGCCCATATACATGTACACAGAATAGAGCTGCATATTTTTATTCAACTACTCTTTCTTCCATTCCACCCCTCCCCACAAAATTCCTGTATGCAAAATGAAAAGACTGCAAGGCTCCAGGCTACCATAATTACAAGAATGTACGCATCCCTTCCACCATGGAATAATGGATGGCTGTCTCAACATCACTTGTGGGTAAAACATGAACCAAACCATGGGTTTGGTGTGGTTTTATTGGGTTCTTTTGGCTATAAAATACAAATAAAGAGCCTTCTACCAGAGACTTGGAATGGACTAATTTAATTATTCAAGGTTTAACTTTTAAGAAGAGGCTGAAGATAAATCAGTAGTATATTTATTAGAAAAGGCCAACAGGTACAGAAGATATATTAATGTAGTTTGCCTTTTCACAGCAGTATAAAATGTACTTCTCAAAAAGGTTTACTACTACTAAAATTAGTAGTTCTTTTTCCTAAAGCTCCGGGATATGCAACCTTCAAATTTCATTTGGGTCATGTGGAAGGAGCAAAAGGAAGTTCAGAAGATTATATAGAAAGAGAGTTCTTCCTTCTTAGCCACTAGCAAATTAGTGTCAAATATGTTTTCTGGCTCTGTTTCCTCTCTGGAGGAGACAGAAGTAATACTTCTATAACTTGACCAAGTTCCTTTAGATTCTGAGTTTATCTTAAATAAGTCCCAACTTTAAATGTTAAGGTAAACATTTAAACAATATATTAAATAATATATTAAACAATGTGTTATTAGTTTACATTATTTTACAGCTTCTTATGGACAGAGAACTTTCTTCATCCCTTACCTTTTGCACACAGACTGGTCACATATTTTCAGTACCGTGAGCTTCAGATAAGAACAGGTTCATAAAACCACAATTGCCTCAAAATACATCAACCTGCTCCTACAACAGCCACCAGTTCAATCCTCTGACTCTTGCCAGAAACCCAGGTTTTTATTATTGCTGCATTTTGCTCACTTCATGGGTACCCATTATGGCACGCAGTCAAAAGCTGAAGTGTTGTACTAAAAATCTTACAGCCCTTCATATTAAAGGTGCCTCAATGGGGCTTTTACAACATCTAAGCAGACGATGCAACTCCTAATTTAAGAACTTTGGACCTCCCTAATTCTGGAATCAAACATCTCAGAATAGGCTGACCTCATTAATAGAACTGACTTAACCAATTTGTCACAAACCAGGGAGTACAGCTACAAGAAGTGGTTCATTGTTCCATTTAATTTAATTAACTGCTTTCAGATGCAGCTAATGCTTTGCAAGCTGTTGTCTTTGTGCTCTTAAAATTTTAGAGTCAAAGTTATGCTCATGTTACTGCTGTATATTACTTAAATTTTTCTGACTTTCAAGATAGGAAACCAGGTTTCATCTCATTTTTCTATAAAATGCAAGTGGAAGTTGCTATCGTTTCTTGAAATAAATTTATAAATCATAGAGATTTATTTTTTTAAAACCCAAGCACACAGTCACGCAAAATCAGTGTTGTGCCAACACCTACCATGTGCCATCTATAAAACTGTAATAAGAAGCAGCAGGCTGCACTCTGCCTGACCAACAAGGGGCCTGAACTCGAGGAAGTTTTCAATTTTTTGGGTTATAGTGTGGTGCTAATAACTCCAGGGTCATGGGTTTGGCTCCCATATGGGCCATTGACTTCAGAGTCAGACTCAATGGTCCCTGTGGGATCCCTTCTAAATCCAAATATTCTGTGTGATTCTGTGAATTCAGTTAATAAACACAAACAAGACACAAACACCTCTAGTCAGATCAGTCAGAGGTGAAACCCTTTCAGTAGTGACTTCCTTGGCTACCCAAAGTTACTTCACAACAAGCTGCTTGTTCTGTACCTCTGCACAATCCAGCATTTTATGCCAACACCTCAAACATGTGAAAATCACCATGCTAGGGGCCACACTGCCTTCACTCCTGACTGACCCCAACCACGTTTGCCCTCGGTGCCAGGAAGAGCCATGGGTCAGCTTCTTAGGCAGGATGGACAGAAGGACCATCCTCTGCTGCTGGGACTGCTCCTCTTATCCCTAAGTCATATCTCTTGAAGACTTTGGAAGAGAAATCAGTTTTCCCCTGGCTCCACTTTATCAGAAAATCTTACTTACATCAGTCTTAACAGGTGCTTAAACCTCATGACACTTATAAACAAAAACCACTAATGAACAATTTCAAGTAGTAGTACAGAACTGGAGGCTTTATTTTTTTCTCCTAACAAAACTGTTGCTTTACACATGAAAATGTGCTTTAGGACAAGGATTTTGTTTGCTTTCTTTTTGTTATTTAATCTTCCTCCTACATCTGTTGGGTTTCACCATCTTTGATGAAAACAAAAACATCCTAACACAGGCATAACCACATAGAAAAAAACAACTGCAGCAGCGCAAACTGTAAGTACCTTGATAGAAGAAGAAGATAGAAGTTATGAGGTTTTTTTACCTCTCATTACCAAGAATATTGTTTCCACTTATCTTCCCAAGTATTTCCACTTGATACTCTGTCTATCCTTAGGATCAAAATCAAGAATGTTGAACCAGTGGTGCAAGGTGGGAGAGTGAGGAAGAGGAGGCATAAACAGACACACAGGAAGCTCAGGTTGGATCTCAGGAGGAGCATGCCTGGGGGCTGCCACACAAGGCTGAAGGTTCCTGGGGTGCAACCCCCAGCCCTGTGCAGCCACTGAGCCCTGCTCTGTGAGGCACAAACTACCTCAGTTTCCCTCTGGGCGACGATCTTGCCACCACATGACTTCACTTCTCAAAGTGAAACAACCTTGAGCTGTCAGGTTGTCGTGTTCATGCTAAGCACTGTAGTAGACTCCTCCCTGAAGACACAAGTGAGATTGATTGCACTTGTGATTTCCTCATTTCCACAACCATCTTACCATTAATATCCCTCTCTCACCCATTTGCAATACCCGATAAGCACACAAAATTGATTATAATGTCCAATTCATTAGGTAATGTCTTCTGGGATAGTTTCATGGGCTTTTTTTCTTTCAGACTCCCTATCTTCAGATAGGAAGGAGTAAAAACAGTGAAAAAATCACAACAAATGGGGTTTCAAAAATTAATTAGTTTAACAAGAGGTAGAAAAATGTCTAACTTCATCAGGGCTGCTTTGTGCCAGTGTAAGAAATTATGTGGTTGCCTTAGTGCAGGTTCTAATTTATGTATCGAAAAGTGCTATATCTCAGAGTAGATTAAGATAGCTACATGTTTCAGCTTTAAGTGCTCATCAAGCCAAGAGATAACAGAACTGATGAATGGGACATTTCAGATCCTTAGAGAAATGAGCACTATTACATAAAAAGTGTGATTTGAATTTGTCTTTCTGCTTAGGCTGTGCCTTCCTAACAGAATTTATAAATAGAAACAGAACTTTAAAAATCAAGAGCTGCCACAGTGCTTTTTTCTTCATCATCTGATCACGAAGTATTGGACTTACACAAATGCATATATCTTGCATTGAAATAATCTGCATGTTTTTGTCACTCCTCCCCAAATCAATTTATTACTGAATAGCAAATGGTAAATGAAGTTATTATTTCAATCTGACAAAAGTGAGTCTCATGGTCATTATCCATAAAAACAGAGCGAAACCAAAGTCCTTTAACTGTTGAGAAGATTGAACATAAAATAACTCTCTGCTCCAGAGGACAGGAATGCTGTGCCACTAGTTTTTAATAAAGTGGTTTCCACAGACTTAGATTTACAGGCTCAGGAATCAATCTGCTTTCCCTGCCAGGATATCAGAACAGACAGGGCCGCTGTAACTGCAGAACCAGACAGCAGCAGCTCTGTTAAGGCAAAGGCTGTATCATTAGAGGACACTCGAGAATATAAGCCTTCATTCAGCCCTGTAACATGCTCTGCAATTGCAGTTTTCACCCTTTCCTCACAGCATTCTCCCATGTGAGTCCTTCCCACAGCCTGCAGTTCTTCCCAAGCTGCTTCCCAGGAGTCTCTCCAGCAGGATGCAGTCACCAGGAACAGACTGCTCCAGTACAGGTCCCTGGAGGGGTCTCAAGTGCTGCCAGCCAACAAGCTCCAGCCTGGGCTCCTCTCTCCAAGGGGCCACAGGCCCTGCCAGAAGCCAGAAGCCTGCTCCAGAACAGGATTCCTAAGGGGTCACAGTCTCCTTTGGACATCCACCTGCTCTGGTGTGCAGTATTCCACAGGTACATATCTGCTCCATCATGGACCTCCACACCTGTCTCACCATGGTTTTCAACACAAACAGCTCTGGCACCTGGAGCATCTTCTCCCTCTCCTTCTGCACTGACCTTGGTGTCTGCAGGCTGTTCTCACATATTCTCACTCCTCTCTCCTCTGGTTGCAACTGCTTCAGCACAGTGACTTTTCTTTCCCTTTAACTTTATTATCCCCAAGGCACTAGCACGTGCCTGACGGGCTCAGCCTCGACCAGAGGCAGCTCCATCCTGCACTGGCCCTGTCAGACACCACGGAGCCTTCTGGCAGCTTCTCACAGAGGCCAACCCTGCAGCTCCCCTGCTCCCAAAGCTCTGCCACACAAACCAATACCAGAGACAGGGAGAAACTGGAGTGAGTCCAGTAGAGCTTCAGGATGGCCAGGGTAGGAGCAGAAGCCCTGTGAGGAGCAGCTGGGGGAGCCAGACTTGCTTAGCTCAGGGAAGGCACCAAAACCAGCAAGAGACTCATTCAAAATGGCAAAATAAAGAGAACCACGTCCATCATGTGGAGACTGAACTGAATTCACATTGCTATTCTCAAACACATATGGCAGGCACACTATGCATAACTACCACTTAATCACTCACAAATACTAAGCTCTCAAATCCTATTTCAGCTTGAAATGTATGGAAATTGTCTGCTATTTTAAGCATCCTTGTTATAGGCAATCATAGGAGTCTCTCAAGGCCAATGTTTTCAGAGTTTATGAGGGGTACTCAGGTACAACATGTAGAGGAAAACATGCTTCAACTGTTTCTCTGGATGATTTATAGCTGGTTTGTAGAATCTATTCTGCACAAAAGTAGTTTTAAACAACACATTTGTGCACTACAAATAGAAGAGAAAAACACTTCTTTCATCTGTACAAGATAATCTTTCAGGTACAAAACCATCTGATCTCAGATAAATTGCAGAAGCATTGCCATATGTTTGCAGTACCCAGAATGCTGGCTAAGTCCTACCTGAAGTTTTAGCTTTAACTGCCAAGATAAAAAAGAGCTCTCAGGAAAAAAAATAAATCTAAAAAACAAAACCGACCAAATCAAACCCAAAAAACTCCAAACAACCAAAAAAAAAGAAAACAAAAAAAAAGGAAATCAAAACCCAACAGTATTAAAAACCCCAAACACAGCCCCAAAGAAAATCAAAAGAACCCAACTCTCTCCAATTCAAAAACATTAAACAAACCAACCAAGCAAGAGAAACCTTAATGCACAGCATCCCTAACCCTCAAGAACAAACTAAAAAGCCCATGCCACCAAAACCTTTCCTTCACAAATCCTTACTACTTTCAAGTGTAAAAATACTGCAAGGATAATTTTATGTGGTACTTGGCCACATGGAATTTCAGGTCTGCCAGACGTGAAAAATATTTCAAGACCTCAAGATTTGAACTTGATTTTAGTTCTAAAAATAAGGGATTGGCCCAGGTTCAGAATAGATATAATACAGACCCTTATTAAGCCTGAACTAGTTTGCTCAGCACTAAAATGAATTAATGTGACAGCTTTAGTTTACTATCATATTTGTCTGAAAAGCACTCTATAAGTTTGCCTGGAATTCTGCCAGAGATGGCATAGAATTTCTGAATGACAGAGGGTGTTTCTTCATAACTTTTTTGGAGCATAAATCCAAATAGATACCTATGTCTTCAACCTAATAAAATCACTAACAGTGCTTACTGGAGCAGCCAGATTTTATCATTGAAAGCAAATTATTTTCTTTCACTCAATTTATCTCAGCATGATTAAAAACCTTAAATAGCTACGAGCTATGACAGAGAATTATTTCCCTGGAAAATACTTGGGCTTCAAGTTTGAACACTTCTCCACATAAATAGCTATGCATATGAAAAATTCCACTCAACCTTGAAGAGGTATTTCTAAGATCTGTTCTCAGGATGTGGGACACCAGCATTGCAGAATTTACTAATAGGAAAAGGCAATATACCATTCAGGCTTACTGGATCTAACTAAAAGGATAAATAAAGGCAGGAGCAGTGCCTCGGACAGGAACATGAGCCAAATTAAGTCTCCCGTGAAAACTCAAATAAACTTTGATACCTCATTCCTACTATTCCACTGCAACTAATTCTCTTGTGCTTAGGAATTAGCCAGAAATTACAGTGAAACAAACACAAATTCAATTTCCTCTTAGAGAACTCAGTGTGGATACTGTTGTAATTTTGTTGCAAACTTCATTTTTCAAATGTTTATTGTTAGCCCATTCATTTTAAATATCATATTTAAAGCATCTGCCCTAAACTGAAATTTATTTTAAATTTATTTTAAATCTTTTGTTTTAAGTTAATGTTTTTATTATTTGATCCCTGCGTACTATAACATATTCCCCAAGTAATTTATAAAGTACTTGATTGGAGGCTGGGAGAAAAACTAACAGAGGAAAAGAGTAAAAAATTTTTACTTTTTTGGGTTCAATTCTAGAGACTGTGAAGTTTTGGAAATGTTTACTCACAGAACACAGCAAAACTGGGTTGCAAGTCCTTCATCACTGAGTGAACATTTCCCTTTTATGCAAAAGAAAATAACCCTCCATTGCCTTTTTGAGATACGTTCATTTTTTTCAGCTATACAAATTTCTTGTTATGGCCTAGACAGATGTCCAAAAATCTATTTTAGATACTTCAGAACACCTGTTATTTAGTTATTAGGTTTTGGGTCATTTGAGTTTTTTCATTTAAATTAACTGAATTCTCAAAATAGCTACTTGGCAAAATATTCTTTAAATTCAGCGAGAGCTTCAGAAATAATGGCTGTTTTATTCTGGGAAGGCTTAGGTGAGCATTCCAGGAATAAGAAAATTAGGTGCACATATTGGAAGCTTGTTCATTTTTACTGCATTTACGGGTCTTTTCCTCTTTCTTTGCAATTACAATAATCTGGTGCAACAGTCTCCTCAGATTAGCTCAGTTTTCAGAGAAGTCTAATGTTTCAATCTCACTTACCAAAGATGTATAGAAGATTCAGCAAACTGCCTCTGTTAATAATTTCAGAACCTCTGCTGTGCATGCCACTGAGAGGAAAGGTGATGACATCACTGCTGCAGCCCTCAACTTTCACCCTCCCCATTTCAGTTTTTCCTTCACCTTAACAAAACCAGCCCTAATTACCTAGTGAGAAACTGCATGTGTTTACACATGGGGAATAATGCTGTTGTCTCAGGCAGATTTATATGCAGGTCAAGTAACACCTACTCACATGGCACCTTCTAGGACTTGAGGCTGGTCTGCTGCCTCACAGCACAGACAGCATCTTCACCTCTTCTTTAAAAATAATTCTAAAATGATATTACACTCTTTTGTGTTCCTTGACGCACTTCAAATTTGCAGAGAAGTAAAGGCTCAGTACTCCTTGGAGTGAATGAGAAGGACAGTGACTCAGGTTGGAAGGGACCTCTTTAAAGCAGCATTTAAAGCAGGAAATTGCACAGGGCTAAGGGATGGGATCCCACAGCCTCTCTGGGTCTCTGCCCCTCTGTTTAGGTACCTTCACAGTGAAAAGCATTTTCCTTAGCCCAGATCCAGATCTCCTGCACTGTAGCTCATGTAGCTCTCCTCCTCTTGCCACATAGCTCTTGAGACAAGCTTGGCTCAGCCTGTTCTACACCTCCCCATCAGGCACAGCAACAAATGTCCCTGATCCCTCTCAGCAATTTCTCACCTATCTTTTAATCCAGCTCATATTTCACCAGTCCCTCTGGAAGGAAACTATGGAAGACAAGGTCAGAGAGGCTTTGCTGAAGTCAGAGGTAGACAACATCACCTGCCCTCCCCTTTTCCACACAGCCAACCAGCCACAGAGAAAGTAACCCAGAAGGTCAGGGCTCATCTTGCCCATGGTAACTCCACATTGGCTGTCACAAATCACCTACTTTTTCTTTGTGTTTGGAAATGGTTTCCAGCAGGATCTGCTGCATAACTTTCCCTGGATTCCTTTGTCCTTCTTGAGGCTGGGACCAATGTTTGCATCTTTCCTGCCACTGTGAGCCTCCTTGAAGGTGACAGTGGGTAGCCTCACAGTGACCCCTGTCAGCCTCTCTGGTGCAACCTGCCTGGTCCATCAGACCTGGGCATGTCCAGTTGGCCTAAAAGCCATCAGTCTTGATCTTTCTCCACTATAGGTAACTCTTCAGTCCCTCAAGCTCTGGCACTTGGCTCAGAGGCTGAGCTAAGGGCAGAAAGTAACAGGAAAAAACAAGAACAGACAAAAAGCTGAGGTAACAAATCCATCAGTATATCCCCTGCTCCTCTGTGGGGTGGGCTCACACTTCCCTTAGCCTTCCTTTGGCTGCAGGCTGTGTACAGAAACTTCTACTTTGGTCCTCACATCCTTCCCAGCTTCAGCTAAGTCGTGCTTTCCTGCACCCCTTCTCCATCCATGCAATCTTGGACAACCAGTCTGGGTTCCTCCAGGGTAGCCCAGAGCTTCTACCCCCTTTGATACACTTGTTTTTATAGGTCAGCTCTGCTTGTGCCGATCTCCTGCCACAACTGCTTGATTTCCTACAGGTTAGGAAGGGCTGTCCTTGTGCTCTGAGCCCCTTTGTCCTCCAGGGCAGTTCCCCATGGGATTCTGCCAAGCTCAGATCTGTTTTCCTAGATCTTCTAACTATTTACTGGATTTTACAAAATTCTTTACATTAAATTACTGCAGTACTAATTTAACAAAATGTTAATCATAAAAACCCCAAGCCTTTACAAATAGATTAACTATTCAAATTTTTCTGTTGCATATATTAAACTGCCTTGACTTCTCAGAGCCTTAAATAAGCCAGGAATCAGTATTTGTTAGTGTCTCAGGAAACAGTACAGACTCAAGCAAAGACTGCGGAAAGACAGGTCTGTGAAAAAGAAAATATGAGAAAAAATATTATGCTAAGGCTGCTATTTTTGTACTAACTATGTGGGCATGTGGGTTCATTCTGAACCTTTGACCATTTGATTTCAAGTAAAATTAATTATATGAGATTGTGCCAAAGTCATTAGTGAAGCTAGGTCCTAAAGTCAAGATGAAATACAAGCTTGTCTGAGAAAAGAAGCCAAATCATTAAGTCATTCTAACATTTACAAACTAGTCAATATTGTATTGGTTTTTCTTTGACCAATCTTCAGTGACTTGTGTACAATTACAAAATTTTTTCCCTATAAACATTCAATTATGTTGCATAAATATTTCCTAAAACTTGACGGGAAGTACAGAAGGAAAGTAAGTACATTTGTATACTGGTGGTGCCTCTTACAGTGCAAATTTTACACTTGTCACACAAGCAGATAGAGTTTATAGTAAATATAGTCAATGAAAATAGTATTTTATAAAGGACAAAAAAAGAGGCTAGAAGACTTTCCCCACTTTCCTGTAACCATCTGGCTTTTTGAAAGATAAACCTGTGTTTGGGATTACTTCTAGACAGAGGCTGCAGGTGGCAAACAAAGGAGAGTCAAGAGTAAGATGCAAACAGAGTGTTACTTCATGCTTCCTTGGGCAATTTTGTTGTTATCAATATCACCTGTTGTCACCATTGTTAAGGAAAATAACTGGTGCATTTTGAAACAAAGTGGGAAAGTTTTTCTGGGTAATTCAATTCATTATTTTTGTCTCAAAGATTTATACCTACAGGCAGAATCCCAGTATTTAAGCTGATGATGTGCTGAACCTTAGTGTCTTTGAAAATTAAGGTTCCCTTTCAGTATTTCCTGCATCCACTGCAACAAGAAGTTCTTTGCTGAATCTTTCAGATGGATTTTACATGGTTTACTTTGAGTGGTACAGAGATACAGTTGGAGCCCTGCAATCTTCCTATCACACCCAGCTGGAAGCTGCCTGATACATCAATCTAATGGAGTTGGAGCCTGCTGCTTACAGCCCATCCCTATATCCATCTATCAGTTATATGTCCAGATCAATGAGAAAGCGATTACTCTGCTGGGAAAAAAAAAAGTGGTAAAATAATTGTAATAGGCATTTGATGACTAAAACACACTGATCTACTCTAATGGAAATACCAGCTTTACAACAGAACTTCAGCATATAACAAAATGCTGTGGATGATACATGATACCTTGCTAAGTATTCTGGATACAGATGTTACATGAAAAGAGAAATCATACAACACTGTCTCTCTCTAAAGAAATATCCAGAGGAAAGAGAACATTAGAAACATGAAGGACTAGCTTTTTCAATAAAGAAACTGAAAAAGTCTGCCTTTAACTAATTTTTTAAATTAATATCTTTAATACCCAGAATATTATTAAAATTGTTTAAGAGTAGATTGAAACTTAATATCTAATTTCATTCAATGTAACCTGAAAGCACTATTAAAAATAATTAATCCGAAAAAGAAGAAAATATCTCAGATAATCTGCTCATGTGAGCAAAGAGCTGCATGAGTCATGGGAGAGAATGACAAAAGCACAAAAGATTGAGTTGGAAATTGAGCCAAAATTGAGAGCAGCTTCAGAACCAGAGGACAGAGGAAGAATTACAAGGAGAGCCAAGTCTGGGAATATGCAGGAAGGACCAATTTGCTTTTCTGTCCACAAGCCGAGAAGAAAGCATGTAGTGAAAAATTATTTACAGATACAATATCTAAAAGGCTAATTACTATCTACAACAGGTTAATCACCCAAACACACAATAACAGGTTAATCTCATAAAGCACTGTAGAATTAGCCAAATAAGGAATTAAAGTTATATTTATCCCTACTCATCCTAGGGTTTCTATGGAGTCAGTTTATTTTTCACTTCCCGGGTATTAAACTGTTTGTTAATGTGCATGTTCTCCTCGTTTTGCCCTGCAGGGCTGATATAAATACTGCATTTATTAACTTGTACTCTTTTGCTCTCATGATTTATCCATTACAGAACTAAACATTATCAGCTGATTTATTAACTACTTCAATTCCTCCTGTAATGTAAAACTCAAAACACAGACCTGTCTGACGCTAGCCTTGTCAGGTATTTTGGATAGAGTCCAAAAAGGAGCAGTTTTTCTGACTAACTTCTGTGTGTTTGTATTAGCAGTGTGTTAGTTGGATATGTTCTACTGAGTGCTTGTGAATTAACTGTTTTAAATGTTGCTGTCTCTTTAAGTCAATCTCTCTGAATCCTCTGTTGATCTCATTTTCTCAATACAGGCAGAGTGTTTGAGTGGCACATTTTTTTTCCCCCCTCTCCTTACAAATTAGCTTTTGTGTGCACCAGACCAATTTCTATTCTGCTTTCTAATGCAACCTCTTTTCTTCACGCTCTTTGAAAGGGTAAGCAAGGTTACAGAATTACTTATTCATCACACCTAATTGCCCATCCATGCCTTGCCTTTATGTAGGAGAATTCATTAACTATTCTGTACTGAGCCGGGTGCATCAATGCAAGGCTTTGCCTTCTGTCTGTATCTGGGCCACTGGAGATAACGTCTGGGTTTATTTACCTAGAAGCAAAGTCTACACCAAGATGAAACTGGAACCACACGTGTAACGTGGGTGCTTCTGCTGTATGGTCACAGTCCCTTATCACAGAGCATACCTGCCTTTGCTCTTATCAGTGTGACAGCAGAGGTGCCACTGGTGCTACAGGATCCATGTGCTGACAAAACTTCCATGACAAATCATCCCTTAAATATCATCACGTCCTTTCCTGTCTGTGATTCAAGTGAGCAACTCCAAAATGGAAATTGAAGCGAGAGTAATAAGCTTATGCTATAAAGGTGGAGTCTTGTGAAGAGGGGGACCTGTGTCATCTGACAAATTAAAGTCAACCAGCACAGCAAATGAGTGCCCCTTTGACAGAGCTACCCAGCTTAGACAATCAGACTTTGATTCTGTGTTGCTGGAGGATTCAGAAGTGTTCATTAAGGAGCAGAGAGGTGTTCACAGAGCATCAGAGCCTCCAGCATCTTCTAAATAGAACTAATCAAACAGTTGGGTTTTTGATAAAAGAACATCTAACAAAGTGGTGGCTGCATGCTTGTGTTCCCAGCTACTACTGCAAAAAAGAGGGTTATTTCTAAATATCTTTGGCATATGGAAACAAAAAATGCATTATTTGTAATGATGATCATGTGGCAACACAATAAAAATTGGGAAAAAACTCTTCTAGGTTAATATTTAAGCATCCAGAAACAGTAGGAAAGAAGCAACAAATTATGAATAATCAAATCATCAGAAATTAAATTATGTGTGTATTAGATATGTAGAATACTTATATTTGGAAAATTTAGGCTAAAGGAGTGAGAATACCATTGGAACACAAGTAAACAACACTAGTTCATCACATGAGGCCTTCTGTAATCTCATATAAAAGCAAAGTGAGACTTTCATATTTATTCTTTCATAAAAATTATTCTGCTGCCTGTAAATTAGTAATATCTGCAGGATCTACATAATTCATGATTTGATAAATATTTTACTCTTTTTCTGCTTATATTAACAGCTCTTACACAAATAAATTGAAGCTGCATAGCTTCATTTGCTACACATTTTGACCCTATCATAACTGTAACTCAAAAAAAAAAAGTCCTTCTGGGCAGGCTCTGTGCTCTGCTGTGCTCTGCATGTCCTCCAAAGGCAAACCCCCAGTGAGTGGCAGCAACTCAGATCCCAGGATGCAGTGTCCTCACCACATGGGGACGGACTGACTGGTTGATTTGGGGGGTTAGGTGGTGTGAGAGGTGTTTTTTACATAATAAACAGGACTAAGTAGATTCATATATTAGAGGCCAAGTCCCTAACTGGTCCCAGTGAGCTTATATTCTTCAGCCACAAGCTGTGCCAAAACTGGTAAAATTCCTTAGCATTGCAGGCATCTTAAAATACTGACTTTGTCATGGGACACTGCATTAGCCAAGTAAAATCCTGCACAAACCAAAAGTTCTCTTCTGTGCAAACAACTACAAATGTTCAGGGCAAATGGATACTCCAACCTCACTGCCAGCAGAGCAAAGGCACCTCATCTCATAAAGGCAGGACAGATAAAGAGAAAATCAAGTTTCTACAATTCCAAATCACTTTTGTTCAAGCTGTCACTCACCAGACTACAGTTTTCCTGATATAAACATCATGTCTAATTATTTACAGAAGACAAGCTGCACACACACAAATATGTAGAATGCGTGTGACTTTTATATACATGTATATATGTATGTATAAAGACATACACATACATAAAAGAGAAGAATGGCATTACATCAACTTCTCAAATAATAAACCTGTGTACCCTTTCCCTCCTCTCAAGCATAAAAAGTAATTGTTCAAAATCTGTAACACATGTCAGTTTTTAGGTCACTGGACAACAGCCCACATAGAGCAGAAGGGATTGAAAATTAATGCTACTGCTGAGGAGAAAAAAATACAAATAAAGCCAAGAAATGAAGGAATGATAATGCTATGAAGACACATAATGGCCTGTTAAACAACAATTCTTACCAGATTTTATTCATTTATTCATTTTTGACTGATCATTTCCATTTACTCAAATATACAATATGCAAAAAAAGAAAATTAAATAGCGTTTCACTTGAAAAAAAACCCCAAACCCTGTTTCTATGGTGTGTTTTTGAAAGCAGCATTCATTGACATGCTAAATAAAACTAATGCTAGCTTGCATTGAAATCATTACCACTCCTTCCCTGTTTCAAGGGAGGGGCATTCACACTAATGAAAAGCGAGAACTACCAGCCCTAGCTGGTGGAGCGTAGATGCCACACGCAATAGCTGTTAAGCAGTTGTTTCAAGGATTTTTCCCTTCTTGTCTCAAGCAGCTATTGAAAGATTGTGCTTGGAAAACAACCAGCTGTTACTAGATTTGGTGTTTGGTTTTGTTCTGTCGTGGAGCTTTTGTTTGTTTGTTTTTAGGGGGACTCATTGTGCCTAGAATAACTTCCAACCTGCAGTTAAATACCTCTCTGCTCATGAGCTTCTAAGCGGTTCTTTGAAAACAGAAGCAGAGGCCCTTTAAGTGCTTCATCTGTAACTGCAGACTGAAACATTTTGTTTTCCCCAAACACAGGCGCAGCTCATGTGAACACACAGACACATTTTTGCCCGGCTGCCATTCACACAGCCACATCTCCTGCTCTCCCTCTCTCTGTCTTTCGTTTTTCCCCCCTTTTATGCAGACCTGATATTTTGAGAGACACAAAATAACACAGTGGATGGTTTCTGGAGCTCAGAAGGAGAGCAGCAACATCTCTGCCTCATCCTGTCCCTGACATTTCTGTCAGGCAGTGACCGTGCTCCTGCTGCTGCTCCCCAGGGAAAGGCAGCGAGCTCCCAGAGCTGCTCCCCTGCACCTCTTGCTCCCAACCACTGTCCCGATGGAAGCACCTGGAGCCAGGTGGGATCCACCTCTCCCTCTGGTGTTAGCACACCTCTGCCTTTTCTGTGCTGCTGTGGCAGGGCTCCCCCTCCTTCCAGCTGGGCAGGGGTGCTCTGAGCTCCACGGGAGGAGGATGCCTCTGAAGCCCAGCCCCATTTTTAAAGATCTGACGAGCTCCTGTGACACCAGGCCACAAGGCTGAGAGGAAGTCATGACCAGAGAGAACCTCAATACTCCCACGAGACAAGAAGTTAGCACAAGTCCTCCCTCACAGGCACAGCACAGCTCAGACGCCACAATACCAATCAGCTCAAAAGCGACAGTGCAGCCCCGCACTCTGTCCCCTCAGCATCCAGCCACAGCAGCAGGTGCAATAGCCAAACACGCCAGGCAAACGTGGGGATGCAGCACTGCCACAGACACCTGCACCTCAGAGAGAGAAGATGGTGAGAAAGTGCAGAAATCAGACAGCTGCTGCTTACAGGCCGAGTATTAAACTAAAAATCAACCTCTCACTGCTAGCACTATTAGAGCAGTGTTCACGATCTCTGCGGGGGGCCATTTTCATCTCTTCTTTGATGTGAGGAAGGTGAAAGCGATGGTGCATTAGAAACAGGAATGAAAGGGGCAGGTTTGGAATCATTAAGTAAACTCCCCGTCTCTTAAAAATGAAATGTGCTTGAATTTATTCAGTTTCTCATTTCATCTGGACATACTAAAGCAAAGTATCTAGGAAGAGAAAGAACTTTTATGTGCTTCAGCCTCACTTCACTTTCAGTACTGAAATACACTTAGTATTTCAGTAGCCTTCAGGTTTGACCAACCGCAGTAGTTTAATTAACCACTGCATCTTTTACAGGGCATAATTGGTTTCACAGCTAGTTCATTAAAGCCACAGCAGAATCATTGTGACAGTCCAGCCATGAGCAAGTTCATACAGAGCATCAGCAGTTCAGCACCCCTCACATTAAGCTGGTGAATGTTTTCTGGACAGAGGAGATGAAATGGTACCAGTCATCTAGTCCCTGTCCAGCACGTACTCATAAAAATATTCTAAAGGGGGATGACCAGGAGCAAAGAGAGAGTCTCCAACCTCATTACTCCCTATTCTGCTAAACATATTTCAAATGTTTGCACTAGGCAAACTGACATTTTAGCTTACCCTTGGTCTACCCTGGAAACCTGGTATTTATAATGTAGCCATTCTATACGTGACCCCTGGAACAGCTGCAGTTAAAGGAAGATGAGTTATTAAAGATAAACTCTCCATTTGGTGGCATTTTGTAGGTGGAAGTCTTTGGAGACACTCGTATTACCTGAAATAGTCACTGAAGTTTTACTCAGCTGGGATTCTGAGGTAATCTGAAATATGACACCTTTCTCTCTGCCTTTCAAGCTTGAAATTCATAGATTTTTGTTGCAGCACGTTTTTTGCTTACTATATTTGATTTAATTATTTTTTGTATTGTAAAGTTGTAAACCCCCCATTATGTTAATAGTTTAGTCCCAAGTGTGCCCTCCTATCCCCGTTGCCAATCCACCCTTATATCCATCCCTTATTCCTGAACATCCCCTGTTCCTCCTCCCACTACTTGTCAATCTCAGTTCCCTGTCCATCCCCTGTTATTCAGTCCCTCATTGGTTTATGTAACCTTTTCCCTCCCACTCTAATCCTTTATTGGTTTATACTTTGCAAACCCCTCCTTGTTCTCCTCCCCTCAGTTTCCCTCATGGGTTCATTCATCCCCTCCCCTTGCTCCTCCCCCATATATCAGTGGCTGTAGTTTGAGTTCTGGGCTCTTGTGGAGAACTTTCAGGAGATTAAACCTGTTTGGAAATCCCATGAGAGGGCTCTCTCTCACCCTTGATCCTGCCCTCGGTGTCTGGGTGTTCACAGAGCGTGGCTTTGAGCCAGCACCTGGGTCCAGAGCTCTGCTCAAGGCTGGCCCACTCCTGGTGTGAGTGCCAGAGACTTTATCTGCTGGGCTGGCCACCCCTTTTGCTCTGACACCCCGTCAGATTTTACCAAGGTGCAGGCTTCTGCATGGATCTCAGATTTCCCAGATGCAGATTTTCCAGAAGTGCATTGTGTCCATGACTTAAAAAAATAACCCTTATCCATCTCTCTATCACCTTTTTCTTTCCTGTAGATTTAGCTTTTCTCCAATGGCCTGCATCTCTTCCATCTTCTGACTTCTTTGTCCCATTTTCCCTTTTTAACTCACTTATTATTAGGAGAAATTTCCAATTCTCCTCTCCAACAAGAACTAATTTTCAGGAATGAACTCCACTGGCCTTTGCGGTCACTGGATCTGGTTTTGAATTACTTTTTCCCTAGTGCTGACAGGCAGAGCTCAAGGAAATTTACTTTCTTGAGGTATATCAGCAAGGTCTTCCAAGGCAAACACAATCCCCTGCTGCCTGCTCTCCAGGCACACACAAACTTGTTCTTCCAATTCCCTCAGCCAAATGCAACTTGTATGGCCCTGGTGAGTAGCTGAGCCACTGCACTGCAAAGCCAGTTAAAAGGGGAAAAAAGTGTTGAAGCCATGGTATTAAGTCTAGTAAGATCTATTTGCCATCGTGTTACATGCCCACGTTTTAGTGCATCTGGAGCTTGGTCAGAGTAAACAAATCTGCACTCAGAGCACAGACAAAGGGAGCTCGTTTCAGCCTGCAATAGACAACACAGGAAGAGGCTGAGGTTATCGGTAATAATTGTGCTGAAGCTCAACAGGGGCCTGTGGGGAAGTCTAAGGCTTGGTGGCATATTAATAGTTTTTTTCTAAGTTTCTCCCAATCAGTATTTGTCTTCAGCAGTGTCTTCAGCAGCAGAGGCTTACGTGCAGAGAAGTTTCTGACCTTTTAATAGACTGCTTCATAACAACAGTCCTATCTTTTCTCTAAAAATAAAATAAAATTCCACCCCCCACACTTGATTAATCTTGCTAAAAGAAAATAACCTGTCATCTTTAATATCACACAATACCTGCACTAAGACTTAAATCACTTTTAGGAACTGGGTCAGCTGTTTCTGTGTTAATGTGGCCCATCTCTGCACAGAGTTTCAGAGCTGAAAACTTGCTGAGGTCACATCCTTATTACCAAGAGCATAATCTGGAAAAATATTTTTACATCATACATACTGCAAAAGATGCACAAAGGGCTCTGTTAACACTTTAAAGCATCTTAAATGCATAAATAATTTTTGAGCACATTTTGACCATTGTATCAAAGAATCATACTGAATTATGTCATTCTAAACATAAAATGCATGAAAATTATTTGGATAATTCATCACATGAATAATAAATGGTTGCTGAATTGGATGCTGTACAGCTTATAAATAAGAAAAAAACACCTTTGTTGTGTAGGTTTTACAAACTCCGTGTGCCTAACTGCCTCAGTACAAGGATTTATTCTAAAAAAAAGAGGTATGGACACTACTCAGAGCTTGGAGCACGCACTGAATTTTCATATACTCAGGAGTCTTGCTAATTCAAGTATCCACATGAGCTCTGAGCAGCAGCAAGCAAAGTTTGGTCTCTAAAGTCTGCTTAAGGCAGCATCCAGCATCAAAACACAAATTCTATAAGGAAAGCAAACAATAGTGCTGTTAACTCTATTAGTCCTTAAGTTCTCAGATATCAGTGAAATTCCTTGCCAGTCTTTTTTAAATTAAGTGCCCAATCATTAGAATAAGTACTAGGCAACAAAGCTGTTTATTATAGTAACATGATGGGGGGCTTTTAATTGATAATAAAATATTTTAAATTACTAATAAAACTTCATTAACACTTATAGCATGGATGCTAGGATGCTAAAATAAGTCTAAAGATTCGTGAACCAAGTCTATCTCCAAGACAGACCACCCACACCCCTCTCATTTTTCACTTGCCATGGAGATGTAGGAGAAACAACCAATTTAAAGATGAACAGGATGCAGTGGGTATCAGTAGTGAGTGAGTACACACAGAGCTTGAGATTATCTTCTAAGCTAAAGGAAACTATTTTGAAAAGCCATTCTTTTACAATGAATTGTAGCAGTAAGAAATAAAAAAGCATTGTGTAATACATGGAATTACAAAAAATACCAATATAAGAGACTTCTTAGCTTTGTCTGTGCGTGCATGAACGTAGCTCAAAAGCATAATGACTTGGATACACCTCAAAAGGTGGAGGGAGCCTTGGGCTAATGTGCAGATAGACACTGGAAGAGACCAGGAAAACTGCTGGGCTATTAATTCAAGACCTATACCTCAAGTGTAACTTTCTGAAAACGTTGTTTGTCCTTTTAGGAATTGTAATATTCATTAAGAAATATTATAATTCCAATTTTCTGCCATCATAAACCCTTCTATTCTCTCCCCAAAAGAAAAAACAACCATGGATTGGAGTTGTCTCTAATAACTTCAATCAGTTAGTTACAGATCAGTTTCTTGATGAAAAATTGTTTTCAAGAACCAGTCACAAAAGTATGTCTCAAATATGAGGTCTGTAATTTTATTATAATTAGAAGTGTTTGTATGCACAGCTGAAGTGGAGGTGTAAGGCACTGCTCACTATGTAGCTAACACACAGTGAATGCCAAAGGAGGAGAAGCAATCCACTGTGAAGGGATGGGAACCAGGGAAATACACATTTATAAAGTGCAGACATTTGAGAAACTTACTTATGGAGAGATCACAGAAAGATGTTGGCCAAGAACATGCAGAAATCAGTCATCAAACAACACATTGATTGACACAGTCAATGAACTGATGAAGCCAAGCTAAAAATTAAGAATGAGAAGTTTTGTAGTGACAGGTAGCAGAGCGTGCCAGCTGAGTGAGCTGAAAGGCTGAGGCAAGTTTTCAGCTACGGAAGGCATATTTGTTTAGAAAGGGTGATTAAGCAGCACAACCACACTGCCAAGAGCAGTGACACACAGCAGTTGCTGCTGCCTTCCTGGGTGTCTTTCTGAGAGCTACACTTCAGCCAAACTGAAGCTACCAGGATCAACAGGGTACCTGTGAAAAATGTAATGATCTAGTTTTTACAGAATGTCAGATGGAATGATCCAATCGTCTTTCCTGGTCTTAAATTCTCTGAGCCACACAGAAAGAGGCTGACAGAGCACAGGAAAAGAACACAGCACTGAATGAGCCCCCTTCTTGAACATGCAGTTCAGATCAGTGTACTTCACTTCAGAAGGAAAAAAGAAGAGTGTATTACAGAACATATTCAGCACCAGGGACTCACTGAAAATGCTGGTGGCGGGACATTGAAGACTTGAGGCAGAGATTGTAGAACTTATTGAAATTACTGAAGATTTCCCTTCAAGAGGAACCTGTTGAAGGGCTTTTGGTTGCTCAAGAAAATGGCTAAATGTAACTGTGAAACTTCTCTCCATATATAAAGGACATCACTGGGAACAGAGAGCAGATATTTTTCAATAGTACTTTGATGACACAGAAAACCCAGACCAGAAAATAGTTAGTAACTGTTCTGATTTCTCCACCATCATATCATCTTACTTGCACCCACAATATAGGGAGAAGATAACAGTATTTTTCTTCACAAATTATATATATTTAGCCTATTTTTTTGGCAGTCAACCATAGGTCAGACAAATCTGATCTTCTCTCCTAGAAGGACTATACTTACTTTTTTTCTAAGATCGAGAGCATTATACAATACCAATACAACTCAGTTATTTAGAAAGGCAGATCTGGAATACATGGTCTTTTGTGAAAGCTCTGATTCACACTTAAGACAAAAAACATGTTCAGCAATTCAATCCAGTATTTTTTTCTTGTCTACCATCTTTCAGAGATTTTTGGCATTAAAAGTATTGGCTTTTCCCATAAAATATTGCAAAAGAATAACTACCCATGCTACAAAGACAACATCAGGTTATCAGGACATTTAGACTCAACAAATATTACAGAGGCCCATTGTGAGCTATGTATAGCTAGAAGAATCAAATTTCATCTGCCACTCTGTCAAGCTGCATTCCAAAATCATTTTATCACTGCAGTGGATACCAAGATATTTATCTTTCCTAGCCAGGTTAATCTTGTGTTCCATAATTATGACTGCTGTAAACACATTCAGTTCTGTTTCTGCTCTTGAAAGTGGTGCAATTTGAGGGGAAGCTGAGCTTAAAGGGAGTTGCTTTTATTTACTTTTAACTTAAAGGCAACAGCAGAAATTAAGAAGTATATTGCATTGGAGATTTATTACTATAAATGTGATGATAGCTTTCCAGTTAATTTTTTTAGCTTCAAACTAAACTGCAATCATTACAAGGCTACCACATTTACAGTGTTCCAGCGTACTATGAACATTGTTGGATGCCAGTATCTGTCTGTTTGTCAATCTGTGGTGTGCACATAGGTTTTGATGAATTTTCCAGAGTGCTTTCTTGGGATTCCCCACACACATCCCATTTCCTTTGATTATATGACAAATCCTTAGGATGCAGCATGTCTCGTGAGTCTGCAGGCCTGGCAACTTCACCATCCTCCTGTGCAGCACAGCTAAGGAGTTTGCAGTTCCAGATTTGGCTCATTTGGAGTTGGCATGGCTCTCTTCACTGTACACTGTAGTTGTGCCCTAAAGCAGTGGAAAACATGGTCAGCCAGGGATCTTTCCTACTAGACTGACATTCCTACTGCAGATTATTAGCACCATTCCTACTAGCATCTGCTCTCCTCCTGCTTTGAGTAGGAGAAGACAAATAGCAGCTTTGTCCCTGCCTTCAATGACAACAACCACACAAGATTGCAAGGCTCGAAAAAACTGGAGAGACACAGAGAAAAAACAAGAAAAGAACATGACTCTGCCTGGGGACACTGAAGGCTTCTGTGTACTTGTCAAAAGGCCAATCAAGATTAAAACCTTGAACAGTTCCTTGTCAAAGTATAATGTGTAGAGCTCTAGGAAAAGACTGAAAGGTGTAGTTTAGAGGGTTGAGCATATCCTTTAGTGCAGAGGATGCAAAAGTTGGAGCAAAAGCCAGACTGCAAAACCCCTAGGTTTTGATTGCATTTAGCTTGTAGGAAATTGGCATCTCTCACTGCATCACTTCAGAAAAATGAAGGTGAAGAGAATAGACTTCACCTAAACTTAGCAGAGATGAGTTATATTTTGTGGTGCAAGTGCAACCCAAGCAAAAGCTGAAAAAATTAGTAAGGCTCGGGCTAGTTTATATTCATTTACAGGGTCAGCAAAGGCATATAGAACAGCCACGAGAAGTAGAGTTTCCAAATCTTGTTCCTCTCCCTCTTTAGCTCAATATTCTAGAGGGAAAGAAACAGAGAAAATACCCATGATTGCAAATCACCAGAGTCTTTCAGGGGTAAGATTTTGACATAATATGAAATACAATTATCTCATAAGAAGAGGGAATACATGTGTATATACATAATTATTTATGTATCAGGGTTCTCTTATTTTGCTTTCTCCAGACTTTCAGAATCTCCATGTATGTCTGAACATCCCTGGAACTGTTTGAGGCCAGGCTGTATTGGGCTTTGAGCAGCCTGATCTAGTGAAGATGTCTCTGTCCATGGCAGAGCAGTTGGAAATAGATTACCTTTAAGGTCCATTCCAAACCAAAGCATTCTATGATTCTGAAAAAAGATCAAACTAAAACAATAAAAACCAACCAACCAACAACAACAAACAACAAACAAAAAATCACAACAAAAAAACCCCAACCCCCCAAAACCACCCGAAAATTCTAGTCTTCTAGTAAGTTTAGACAAACTTCATAGGACTTCACCAGACAATAGGGAGAGTAAATTGGAAGCTGTAAATCCATGCTCTGATGAGGAGATTGAGACAGTCTGACTTGCAGAGTTCTGGGGCTACATTACAGGAAATGCAAAAAGTGCTTAAAAAGCATCACAGTTGAAGTGGAAAAAGTCACCTTTGGCTTCTGCTGCAGAAGTGACAATATGGCAAAGTGAAGCAAAAGCCCACTGCCACAAGCCTCATTAGCATAACTAACAGCAGATTAAGCTGAGAGAATATGACACAATGACCCACAGATTCCCCAGCTGTACTAAATATAGCTACACAGAAGTAGACAAGATACCCTCCAAATGTAGAAAAAACCCTCAAAAAAAGAAGGTCTTAGAGAATCTAAATCCAAAGAAAACTTCTCTTTTTAAAAACTGCTCTTGGAAACTGGACAATTCAGAATCAAGTAGCTACCTCTATGTGTGACAACATGCAAGACAGGTCAAAATAAAGCCATGTGTTAGTGAAGGGTCAAAGAATGTGTTCAGGAAGAGCTGTCTTTGCTGGAGAGAGTCCTCTGAGAGGGGCAATTCTAGCCAGGCTGTCAGCAACTGTAGTGAAGGCTGATGATGAGGAGAAGGTGGTTCAGTATGAAATAGAAATTACAGAAATCTGAACTCAATCCAAGAGCTAAGGAATGACTAATTTCCACAATTACATTAATAATAAAGTGGGTAGGCTGTAGAGATTGGTCAATTTGACAGAGCAGTAAATGCTACCACAGCTATTGAGTGTGGCTGGGAGATGACCAAGACCACAATCCACTGCTTATTTTTCAGTTTAAGCATATCTGACAGAAGAGTCAATGTGGTACACACAGTTCAAAGTGGCAGCAATATGCCTGTCCTGTTTGCTTTGCATGGTTTGAATCTGATCTTGCACAACTTCAGGCAGGATGACAGTGGCATGCAAAACAGGTTGATGTGATGCATGAAATAGGTATGTCACTTTAGCTTTTATCTGAGAGCTTTAACAGCCAAACAATTTCTTTTACATCTCTGGAGAACAAATTTAACATGAGTATTAACTGCTGGCACCTTCAATCTTCGATATCACCTACAATCCTCATAAAATACAGCCTATAAAACATATAAAACAAATTTAAAAAGGAGTCAAGGTGCATGAAAGATGTAGCAAATATTTAAAAGTAAAAATAAAAGGTGAGAAGAAAATAACATGAAAGACAAAACCACATCACTTTAAAAAATGTTAAGCATTAATAAAATGAAAACATAGTTATACAAAAATTAATCTGAATTAATTTATACATTTTATAAAGAACATGAGACCATTAAATAAGTATGTCAAACTAGCTCCAGAAAGAGATCATTCATAAGGTTAAGAATAGTTCTCCTTTCTGTAGGAACTGCTTTTCAGATTCTCTGGATGGAGAACTGATAAAAGAAGGAACATACTTGCCCTGTAATAATTGATATAAAATTAGTTCACAGACAGAAGTCTACCACTAATGCCTACAAATCTTTGAGACAGAAGATATGGGAAGTGAACTTAGTAGTTCTAACACTGTTAGGTTATAGCTAAACTTGGGATGGAAACTTGGGATGGGGGCTCTTCCCCTGTAAACCCCAATCTTTCCTATGTTTCCAAACAGACCTGAGCACAGAGCATGGATTCTCAGTGATGAACCTGGTGACCCCCAGACACTAAGCATGAGATGCAAGGCTGCTTCATACTGTGCTGTGACACTGTCAGCAATCACAGGTACGTGTTGCAGTGTGCTACAGCATCTCCTTGCCCAGGAACAGTTATCTGGCAATATTCTTTCCCAGTCCAACTCCCCACATAAAATCATGCTGCTGTTCTTAACACTGAATTATAAGGACTTTTCTCCTGGAGGACATGTAATGTGCAGTGTTCAGAAATACAGAATTAAATACTTGAGTAGGTAAAAGGGAAACAATTAATTCTCTTAATCATTTTATTCAAGGTTTTTTTCCTCTCTGCCTATCCACTCTCCTGAGGGGGGAAAGCTCAATCACTCTCATGCTGTTTACTTTCCAGGGTTAACAACCTTTACTTTAATATATTAAACTTCAGGCTTGATCTTAAATGACTATAGATAAGTTATAAAGGAGCAAATATTTGAGGGCTCAAATCATCTTTTTTTTTCCTCTGAGCTGAATGCATGCACCATGAGAGAACCATGCTGCAAGTCACTTGAAATGCATGGAGAAAAACAAACATTTTCTAAAGGTAAACAGTAATGTGTTCTTAGGTGTATTCTTTAGACCCAAGTAACTTTTCTCTCCTCCTGTACTCTTAAGGGATTTATTCTTCAACCACTGGTTAAAGAAATAGAAGCTGTTTCATTTTAGGTGTGTCTACTGCACTCTTATTTCTCCTGCCAGGAAGAAAAACCAAAAATCTCACTGTTTCATATCTTTTGTGGCTTAATAAAGGTCCTTAAAGCCCTACCCTATTCCTGAAATAGTAGTAGTATTAATATTAGCAATCAAAATGTTCAGTATTGCAACCTGGTAAGCAACGCAGTATCAAAAAACCTGAAAGAACAAGCCAAAATTTAAGAAACTACAAGAATGTAATTAATTAAATTAATCCTGCTTCATTTATAGATGAGCTTTCTCTTACTCAATTTCAGGTTCTGTAGTAACTCACCACGTATCTCTTATATTGTTCTTGAGCAATGCAGCTCATTACTTACTACAAGGAATTGTATTCCAAACTACTTGCAAGGACTACCACCAAGACAAATTACTTACAGGTGCAAAGCAACATGCCCAAATGTACAAAGAAACATCACAGATCTAATCTAAAAATGCATCTGCAGTGAAGATTAACACTGTATTCCAGTAATGGGTTGGGGTAATTCCATTTCTTTGGTTACAAGAAGGAAAGTACTGCCAACCTTCCTTAGATACACTTGGACTGACTTCCAGAATGAACAGATGAAGACGTGAACCTGACTGACCCTTTCTAATCAGTTTGCTACCTTCTCCCCAAGTCCATTTCACTGAAAGTAGGAGAGACATCCAAGAAAAGCCAGATTTCCATGGGTGTCTCCACTGAACCCTAACGTTCATCTAGATGTTTAGATTGGTGTCTGACTTATCCATAAAGATACCAGAAATAACTCCCATCTCACAAATTCTGAAAAGTGGGCCAAAATCACTACTGAGCTGCTGTGCAATCCAAAAACCAATAGATAAATAAAAATAATTGAAAGAATGCCTTGCTGCCCCCTCCCCCCCCAAAAAAAAATTCTGCTCCTTACATTTTCCAAGTTGTTTGCATTTCCTGTGGGTTGAGTTAGGTCTCTGGAGTCCTACAACCTTAGTAAATAAAATAAGGCTTTTCCTGTTTTTAGTAAAATCTCGGATGAGCAACTGCTGCAGTTTTCCATGCAGAATCAAGGTGAGTACTATCAGGTTGTCAATGTCTGAAGTTCAGAGGGTCAACAGACAAAGCTTTTTAATTCTAGGTCACAGAGTTGAAATTAGTAATGAATACAATAAGATGGTCCTAAGGCAATGTCCTTTGCATACACACACACACATATATATATATATATATGTATGTATATATATATATAAAATTTTTGTGTTTGTTTGGTTTGCTTTTTGTTTTAAACAAACTTGTCTTGAGATATTGATGTGGTGTCAGAGCAAAAGGGGTGGCCAGCCCAGCAGATAAAGTCTCCGGCACTCACACCAGGAGTGGGCCAGCGTTGAGCAGAGCTCTGGACCCAGGTGCTGGCTCAAAGCCACGCTCTGTGAACACCCAGACACCGAGGGCAGGAGCAAGGATGAGAGAGAGACCTCTCATGGGATTTCCAACGAGGTTTGTTCCCTTCAAAGTTCTCCCATAAGAGAGTCCAGATCTCAGACTACAGCCACTGATATATGGGGGAGGAGCAAGGGGAGGGGATGAATGAGCCTGTGAGGGAAACTGAGGGGAGGAGAACAAGGAGGGGTTTACAAAGTGTAAGTAAAGGATTAGAGTGGGAGGAAAAAGGTTACATAAACCAATGAGGGACTGAATAACAGGGGATGGACAGGGAACTCTCTGGAACAAGGGGCAGTTTCCGGAGTGGGTTGGCAGCTGGGAGAGGAAGGTACACCAGGGAGAAACTATTAACATAGTAGGGAGGGTTTACAACTTTGCAATATAAAAAGTAATTAAATCAAATATATTAAATCAATTACATCAATTAAATCAAATACATGCTGCAACAATATATTAACACAAGGTTTCTGCTGGGTGCACCAAAGTGGCTCCTGAACACCTCTGGCCAGATTCCATCCCACCTCCATTCACTGTGCAAGGGTACAAACTCCTTTGCAAAAAGAGCACTTTTACTGAACAACTTCATTGGTTCAAATTCAGATCATGGCAGCAATGGTAGAAAACGAGCTCAGTCTCCAGAATACAACCTATTATGGCAGAGAGCTTCCAACATCCTGCAAAGGACATCCTGGTTTTCCCACATCTGACAGCAGCCCTATAGACATCTCTTGACACCTTCTCAGCTTGATGACACAAGGTGTTTTTCCTTCACTGATTATCTCAGAATGATGAAACAATTAAAATTCTGTAATAGTATTTTCCCCCCAAACTCTGATAGGAACAACAGATATTATCTGTACAACCAGTGTGTTGTGAAATGCCACAGACACCCATTTGAGTAGCACAATTTTTAAGGACAAAAACACTTCAGTGATTATTTTATGGCATATCTTTTTTAATAAAGCTTTTTTCCTCTTTTTTTTTTACCCTTTTGAATTAATAGCCTGTCACAGCCACAGCTCAATATTTCTTTCAGTTTTATGTACTTGAAAGTGAGGAAACATCCTTAGAATTGGTTAACTCAAGATTTGATTATATGTTATGAATACAACCAAAGAAGATTTTTGATACATTAAATCCCTTTCTAGCAGACAAAACCATTAGCAATTCAAGGCAATCTTGATGTTGCTCAGATACAGTTCCTCATGCTCCTAATCTTAGCTCAGGTGTACACAACTTACAGCAGCCTTAAAGTAGTAATAATGCTCTTTGCACAATGTATTTTCATTGTCTTTTCAGGGCAAGTTCTGGATAAATACCTCTGGAGTGACTCTGATTCAAATGGAGAGCAGTTTAATTTTACACATTTTCTTGTTTTACCAAGTATCAGCTTTGGTCTACATCCACACATTCTAATACCAGTTATCCCTAAAAAATGACCAACCTTGAGTCATTATGTCACATTTGGAAAACTCAGATGGACTAATTCTGTTTAACCAAACTGTGGTGGGTTGACCTCGGTCAGCAGCCAGATACCTACCCAGACTTAACAGGACAGGGGTAGAAAACAGAAAGCAAAATCTCATGTCAACACATTAATTTACCAGTTATGTCATGGGTAAAACAGACTCATCTTGGGGAAAAATAATGTTAATTATTGCAAATCCATTTAGAATGGGATAGCAAAAAGCAAAGACAAAATATTTGAAATAATACCTGCCCCCCCTGTTGCTTCTTTTCCCAGGCTCTTAACTCCCAGCTCCTTCCCCACCACTCTGACTCTGCAGGACACAGGGTGGTGAGCAATGGGGACTGTGCTCAGTCTGTAACTGCTCCATCCTCTTCACACTTTTCCCCCAAGCCAACTTGGATCCTCCCACAGGCTGCAGCCCTTCAGGCACTACCCACTCCTCTGTGGGCTCTTCAGAGGCTGCAGCTTCCCTTAGGGCAGACCCACCTGCTCTGACATGGTGTCCTCCAGGGACTGCCTTGTGGATATTTGTTCCTGCATGGTCTTCTCCGAGAGCTTTTCCAGCACTGAGAGCACCTCCTCCTATCCTCTGACCTTGGTCTTCCTTCCCCCTGCTGTTTCACACTGTTTTCCCCTCAAATGGTGTAGGGCAGTGCTTTCCCCTTCCTTAAATAGGCTTTTCCTAAGGCACCACGACCTTGTCTGTGGGCTCAGCTGTGCCCTGGAGTGGATCCACTGGAGCTGGCTGGAAGCAGCTGTCTCAGGCAGAGGCCACCCCTGTCCTCCTCTCATAGAGGTCACCCCTGCAGCCCCTTCCCCTGGGGCCACCAACCTTGCCACCTCTACCAAATACAGACGCCTAGGAAAGAGGCATCACCAATCCCAAAAGCTCTGTGCACTCTTCTCCCTCAAATCTCCATCCAGGAGTGATGTGAGTAAGGCCAATGCTTCCCAGTCCCATACCTATGCTGGGGACACAAAAAATGGCTTTTCCAATCTTATCAATGCTGCTCTGTCCAGCACTATCAATATGAGTTTATTTTCCCTTTAAACTAACTGGAGAGTGCTGGGACCTAATAAAATCCCAAAGAACAAAATAAAACTGACTATTTCAGCACTGATACATCTCTCAGTAGTTTATTTGTGCTTTCTAATATTTCTACAACTTCTGGAGCAGGGTGTCAAACCAGAAAACCGTGCTGCAACACAAACCAAGTATCTTGTGTTTTCTCTCCTGAATTGTAATTACGTTGTTCTGAGATGGTTGCTCACTCAGGTAAAAACAAAAACATAGCTCCTGGCTTCACAGACACCAGCAAGTTGGATGAAGCACCAGCAGAATAAGTTAGTCCTCTGAATTGACACCACTGCATTTCCCTTGTCTAACTGACTGCCTCATTTCTTCTCTCTTTCAGTGCAGCTATTTAATCTCCCTCTCAGTTTTGGTGTTTCTACTGATGCACAGGCTGTGGAGGATTCCCAAAGACATACCCATCTCTGGCTCACACACAAGCTGCAACACCTAATAAGGGTACCTCTGTTTCCATGGCATCTCAGAATCATCAATGGGAGGCTCATCTCTGTACAGTACAATTTTCATTCAGTGTAAAATTCCTCAAACTGTGAGTGCCAAGAATGCCATAAAATGCAAACCCCTTTCTGCTTAGGGTATTTACAGCTTCACAGCTGGTCAAGGTTTGCAGTCATCATTTTGTGCCTGGTTTTCAGGATACAAAGCAGACCCTTCACATTAATTACACACTGTTCCCTACAGCAAAGTCACTTTTCTCCACAATTTCTCACATGCTGCATACACTGATGTCACAAAATAGATAATAAACCATCCACAGTAAATAATAATAAATTATAAATGTTCTGCTTGCTGGGCTTAGGCAGATTTACAAAATTGTGTGCTACAACAACAGAGCTGCTTGGGCTGCTTCTTATTTGATGGGTCAGTCAGGTCACACAGAATATCATAGTAAACACCATTTTCACTAAGGACTCATTAAGGCAGAATTCATTTGCTTGTTGCCAGAGGAATAACCCTAATTGGTTCTCTTCAGCAGTAGACAACTTCCCTACTGTTACGGGGCCCTTATCTCTGCACTAACACTTTGTCTGAGGCTGATGATCCAAAGTCACATTTAGGCCCACACAGTTCAAGCACCAATGCCTGTAAGAAAAGTGTGGGATTAAGTGTTATGGCAGACAATCAGTTATTATTACTTAAAGCATTTTTACCTTGCTAAAGGAACTCAACAGGAAATAAAGAATAGATTCTCTGAAGGAAGCAAACCGTATTTTATTTTTCACATTCTGAGGGCATTTGATGATGCTGGTTTTACCTGGCATTACAAAATCAGGGTATGTCAAGAATTTTTAATTTTTGCTTCTTCATTACATCTTTAAATTAGTAGCCTGAGAGTCTCCTCATAACCCTCGCTGCCTTAAGATTTGTTCATTCTTGGTTCAGGAAGCATCATAACTGATTGCTTACCTAATCCTCATTATTTCTGAAGTTTTTAACACAGACTGGGAATAAATATAATTTATCAACATCTGTGGCATGCTCTTTGTTCTTGGCTTCTGCAGAAATATCTGAAGAGACACATGCATACAAATAATTTAATCACACTGAGCTGGCAGTTTATTTCATTATTTTTGAAATGTTTTGCTACCTACCAAATTCATTCATAAGATAAAAATCCCTTGTGCCTTTCAGTAGTCCAAAACAAGGCCACTAAGAAATGAGAATTTAGAAATTTTACTATTAGTTTGAGAGTTATCACAGACACTGAACCATAAACATCTTAAAGTTCTTAATAACCTTAACTTCAGTCTTCAGTCCCTGAACATTTCAATGGCACCAAAACTACTTCACCAAAGCACCCAGTTAAAAAAATTATTTCCATTATGACTCAGAAGAATATAAATATAACATTTTCCATGTACATGAAGTTGTTTAATACCTTTGCTTTTCTGTCTTGTTATCAAACCTGATTCAGTCACAATTCAGGGCCTGCAATCATTACTGAAGACAACAGGTTGTGGTTTTCACTGTTTGCAGCCCTTACAACAGTGAATGAAAAACAGCCTGGGACTTCAAAGTGAAAAGTGTTTTTTTTTATTGGTGTTTTTTTGGCAAAACACTTAGTTTAAACAAATTTATGGAATTTCAGCTTGCTCTTTGAAAGAGTGGTCTTTGTTGCAAGGAATATTTGTTAAATTTGCGACCATTAATATCAAATTACAGAGGAATTTCCATTATAAATTATATTTTGCAGTAATAAGAAATAAAAATGTGTTAAATATGAGAATAGTGTGGGAATATTTAAATTATTTTTGCTACAAGAGAAAGATAAAATTATGAATTTCTTCCCAGTATCTGCATTTTATTTTTTGCAAAAGCAAGTGTGACCTGCATAATGGCTGTAAAAAAAATAACAAGCTAGTCATAAAAAGAAAGTCTACAGAAAGCAGCAGGTGGTGGTTTTATTTAGTGTGGCTGTTAAGTTTCAGGGAAACAGATCAATATAAGTGATCAAAAGTGAACGCTAAAAAAATTTGATGCCATGAAGAAATTCCTCATGCTCTTTATTCCTAATCATTAGTAGGACACAAAAAGAGGTGAAGGTGAGACTAGATATAGATTAAGAAAACACAAGTTTCAAGCAGCTCAATTTTTGTTTAAATTTTGTGTTAACTTTTTCTGATCTTTGGTTTTCCCAGTTGTGGCAAACCTCGGCAGGAAGGAATGGAGGGGAGGGAAAAAAAGGAAAGAAAAAAAGAAGGGTCTAGAGCCAGCACTGGTCAAAAACAACCATATGGTCTTGACCATTTTAGTATCTTGAGCTTCTGTATCATCAAGCAAGTCAGAGAACTGGTTGTGCTATGTGCAGGATCTTTAGGGAAATGTAAATGCAAGAAACACCTTGTAAAGAACAGCGTTGCAATGTAATACACTAAGCTGGGTAACTTGAGGATACCAGCGAAAAAAACTGTGTGACTGATCTTGATTTACTTTTCAGATTCTCCTTTTTTAAGACTAAGATCTATTCTAAAGATAAAAAAACCCAAAGAAACTGCAGTGCAGCCTGAAGTTCCTGATTTTTATAAACAGGTGCACCTTGCGCACTGATTCTGATGCACAGATGCTCAGACCATAAAGAAAAATTTAAAAATATGCAAGCAAAACTATTATTACTTACATTTTTCCACTTCTGGTAAAACCCTGATTTCTCTTCTTTCACATCTCCATTTCAGCTCTCCCTGTTTCATGACTGCATCACTGGGTCTATCATGTTAAGGACTTTTCTGCAAGGAACAACTCCTGTGTTCATATCCTCAGTTCTGCAATGAATCTCATGGACATTTTGGAGCTAGCAGCACAGAGCAGAAAAGATCCAGCACCACTGGTACCTCATAGTTTTAGAAATCATAGAATAGTTTGAATTGTAAGGGGCAACTTACAATTGGATCGAGTTGCTCAGAGTCCCATTCCAAGGATGGGTCAAGCACCAACTTTCTGGAAAACATGTTCCTGTGTTTTACCCCTCTCATTACAAAAAACTTGCCTTTTTAATCTAAACTTTTCCTCCTTCAGCTTTAAACCATTCACCCTTGTCTTATCACTTACATAGCCTTGTAAAATGTCCTTTCTTGGCTTTCTTGTAAGTGCCCTTTAGGTAGTGGAAGGTGGCTTCCATGTGGCCTCCCCAGAGCTTTCTCTTCTCCAGGCTGAACAATCCCCACCCTCTCAGACTGTCCTTGTAGGAAAGGTTCTCCAACCCTCTGGTCATCTGCATGACCTTCCTCTGGACCCACACCAGCAGGTTCATGTCTTTTTTGTGTTGGGGGACTCACACATGGGCCCAGTACTCCAGATGGGATCTCAGAAGGGCAGGGTAGAGGGAAAGGTTAAAAGATAGGATTTGAGGCATATGTGGTTTAATATTCTGTGAAAAAGAAACAAAAAAAACTAATCCAAAACCCCCCCAACCTCTATAAGGGGTAGAGAGAAAGGATACCCTTTAACATTTTTTATCAAATATGTCCCTCCTCAAATTGTTAATAATCTTAATTCTGTTATACAGTATGAATAACTAAATTAAAAACCTACAAAATGTGAACTCTGTGTTTTCAAGGGCAAAAATATTTCTCTCTTTGCTAATAGACTTAATTTATTAATATATTTTGCTTAGATATAATATGTCTTTGTATAATGCTTTCTGGCAGTACATAACCAGATGCTCAGTAATATCCCTTGGACAATTTGATTTCCATATGTGCCTTTCCTTATGCTTTTCTTGCAAGGCGATTACCATTCATTCATCAAATGACTGTCTCATGGAAAACCCAAAGCCCTTTCATTCCTCACCTTATGTGCTATTTCCCCTTTTGTCCTCCTCTGCATTCTAGTGGATTTTTAAAAGGATAGATTTGATTGATAGAGAGAAGGAGTATATCCTTTTTGTTCTAGCTCAGCTTCTCGTGACCCTTGCCCAAGATGGTCAGACACTTCCCCACACCGTGAGTGTTTCTCAATCTTCTTCAGGAGGAACCACAAACTGAGTGAAGGAGCAGGTGACCAGCATCAGAAAGCCAAGAGCTGCCACACTATGCACATCTTCCTCTTGTCAGAAAGAAAATTCAGGACATGTCAGGATGAGCTCATTCAAAGTTAGTCCTGGGGTGCCGGTGGACAGAAAATGTACAGAAGCAGATATGGATGTACTGACACCGTAACACATTTCAAACGCCATGTTTCTGAATAAGACTATCCATCAAAATAAATTTTTAAAAAATTAAATCATGGCCTAGCCTAAATAAAATATTGAATTATTTGCAAAACTAATAAACTGTCTCCACCATAGCTGATCTCATCCTATGCTTCTGCTGTTGAGCACAAACTGCACAGCTCATAACTGAATAGGTGTCTCAAGGCTGACAATGCAGCACTTCTTCTTGCAAGGCTCCTCCAAAAAGCAGTAGGTCCATGCACAAGCTGGTTCTCTATGAACATTCTAACTCTCATGTCACTACCAAAATTATAAGTTTCTGTGAATAACATCTGAAAAGGTCACTCCAGTCTTTTAAACTTTGTCACTTCTGGAGTGTTAGGCAGCTGGCATTTCCCTCCTCCACAAGTGTTCCTCACTAACTTGTGCCTCTCCGTATTCCCTTTTACTCCTGAAAGAACAAGACACTGACTGAACTTGCAAGTGCTTCACTTAACAGAGGCTGATGGGAATTATTGTTCTTCCAGACTGCTCCAGCCCATATTCTTAATCTCTGTTTTTGCCTGTCATCTCACACTTCTTATTTTCTGTTTTTTTCCTTTTCAGTTCATGTAACGAAGTATCAACAAACACCCTGATTTTTATCTCTTCTTTGTCAAATTAATATATGTACCACACCTGAGGCACATATCTGTAAATCTGTGTGGAAGTGAGAGTATTTTTCTTGTGTTGTCACACTGCCTAGGACCACAGATTCCTTATCCCTTGACTAGGATTAATAGCCTGAATTATGTGACAGAGCACATACAACCAGATTCCACCTCAGTCAGTAAATAACCTTCCACTGTTTTCTTAGCTATGTCTGGCCAACATATGAGTGACAACTCTCTGTGCCCTTGCACACCTTCTAGAACACCCTCCCAAGAAGAGATTTGAAAACATGCATCCCATATCTAAATATAAAGTGAAAGATGTCAGCCCTATAAATTACTTCAGGAAGGCTGAACGGAAGGAAGTTTTAAATGTAAGGATGAGAGAAAATCTGTGTGCATCAGGCAAAGGATATTCAGACACACAACTGGATATCTGCATGTATCTATAGTAGAAACATCTGCTGGTTCTTATTGCTGCTTCTCTCTTCTTCTTCTGTTTCCGTTCATTTGCTTCCTAGCCCTCTTTATTGAATGTCGATGCTCTTTCTTGTTATTATTTTTTCATATTTGATTACAAGCTTCTAAAGTAATAAAAGGAAAATGAATATATGATTTTCTCTAATCTCACCAGATCTACTCTTTCATGACTAAGTTTCAACTCAATTCTTAACATTTTAAATTTTTATTTTTAATGATAGGCATTATATACTGGGGCTTGCTCATTAGACAGGCCTGTATTACTGTAGATCTATTTTTAATCAACAGCTGGCTCCACCTAGTGTCCTATTAATTCATCAGTGAAAGAGAAAGCTAAAACCAAATACTAGAGAGAAAACAGAAACAAACTATAAAATCAGTTGTCAGTGGGGTGATGGCCACAGACAGGATGCAGTTACAATTACTGGTGTCACAGGGAAAAGACCATTTTTGGTCTCTAGCCAGCCAGCACTCTAGAGACCTGAAGAGACTAAGCAGCTTCAGGAATATAAATATATGCAATATAAAACAGTTTTACTGCTACCCTGAGAAGGAGAATGGGACTTAAGCTGTTTATAGGGGTTAGTCTCTCTATAGTTTCACTGTGATCAACAATGACAAAATATTGTTAAATTTAATTGAACTTCTATGAAATAGAATAACATTTTATTTTATTATCATCAGAACTACAGTACTATTTCTGGCTATTCATATCCCACAGCGATCCTCTCTGTTAATGAGTACATCTCCCCTCCCAGCAGTTACAAAATAATTTAAAATATCTCTTGTAGATGATCAAAACAGGGAAATGCTCAAGCTAAATAACTCTAGCTATTAGTTTTACTGCTCTTTTCATTCAAACTTTCCAAAGGCTGGTTCACTGCTATGTATCTAGAAACATCTATCTTTCTAAAACTGTTACAGCTTTACTCAGCAACATTTAGGTTTTAATAGCCTGATCCCTGTTGACAAGACAGCACAGAGTACAGCCAACAAAGTAATTTGAGATAAAGTCAGAAAAGTGAATATCCTGTTTGACAAGAGATTTCTTGATTATCACCTGTGAAAAAACGATATAACTAATGAAGAATGGAGCTTACATAGAAGAAAGTATTTCGTAAAGCAAAATAATCCAAGTAATTTAACATAATCATAGCCTGTGAGCTATCAAGCTGTGTTTGAATGGTTGTTGAACCTTTGAATAGGAAGAAAGAGAATGCATTACATTTATAAAGCACTACTTTTACTTCTTTGATCAAGGGCAATCCACTCTGATAGAGCTGACGTCTGTTTTAAACCTGTTCCTATCACCTGTTCAGAGCTGCTTAGCCATTTCACCCTAGTGGTGATAAAATGTATTTCAATATGTACAATATGCACTTAATGACTGTTCACCGTGACAGAGAGGGAGGTATGAGATATATGTTGTGGGGGGAGAGGTGGACAGGAGGAAGGATCATGTAGCAAGACAATACCTGCACCAAAGCAAACACCTGTAAATTTTCTCAAACTCTCTCAAAATACTCAGTTAAAAGTTATGCTTGTGACCCATCTAAAGTATTTGCAGCTAAATTAAATTATTATATGAAAACCTCACAGTGCAACACAGAGCATGAATTTAATAAAATGCACACAGAAATTCTCTCTAATGTTTCAAAAATAAGAGAATACTGGAGTTCTCAACAGTTAAGTAGTTACTGTCATGTCTCATTAACAGTTTTCAAAATCCTGTCTGAAACAAGTTGATACAGAGAAATTAAGAACAGTAATCAAGCGAGAAATGATAGACCAGCTGGGTAGGCATCAAGTTGGCAAAACGTGAATACAGTTCAATAGCTGAAACAGATGCTGGAGTTGTTGAGAAACCCGGCAGGAGATATTGATGTATTTTCTTTATATAATGCTGAACAACCGGATAAATGTCAGAGCTAAAAACTGATGGGGAATAAAACCTGTCGTAAAAACTAACTGTAAAGCAGACATGCAATAATATCTTTTCATTATACCAGAGCCTTCACTACATGCATCTTCATTTCCTTAGAATTCTTCAATATGCCAATATATCAATCAGAGCTTGCTAGTGAATCAGAGGAAGCTTTTCCCAGTCTTGTTTCACATTTGTTTGTTTCTATCTACCTGAGGCTTCAGAGACTTAGAAAATACTTTATTCTTCAGTCTCATTCTAACAGAGCACTCTGTTTCAAGCAAGCAATTCCCCGAGCAGGCGAGCAGGAAAGAAAGAGTAACACGAGCATAAATGAAACTGCAAAATCCATTTTGCACGAGGAATTTTGTTTTCAGAGTTTCAAGACCTCAGCAACAAATCCTCTGCCGTCGGCAACAGCTCATTCTAACATATGCTTTGTCATGGTCAGTTTCTAATTACATTCATAATGATGCAATAGCTTTGATAATCCTACCTTCCATGCCAGCTGCTTTTCTTGTCACTCCATCATGCCAATAAGTTGGCTGCCGTAACAAATCAAGATAGTGCAAAACAGCATCTTTCCCCTGCATCTGTCATCTTCCTGAAAGCATTCTATTACTGCCGACTGCTGGGAACCAGAAAGTCTATTTGAATTCCAGCAGCTCCCCTTTCGCATGATTCAAGTTAGGTTAGGTGGGCATGCCTAACATGATTCTCTCCATCATTTATTATGCAGCTGCTACACCGTCGGTGTGGTAACCACTCTGACTTTATCTGATACGTCAGTCTTGCAAACCTCTACCTCCGTGCAAGCCCACGAGCCACAGAAGCATCTTGCATTTAATGAGCATTCTCCCTGCCTAAAGAGAGTGCATCTGTAAATCTGTTTCAATTCCTGCTGCTTGTATTGTCCTCTAAGGCTGATGCAAATGTTTGAAGATTTTTAGGGCTTTTTTTATTCTTGCATTTTTTCTCTTCAGAAAGCTCTTCATGCATGCTTGAATTATTCACGCTTCAGCTAAACGTTTGCTGATTTGTGTCCAACCAAACAGCACCTTCCCGTTGAAACTCTCTGCTCAAAAGCTACTTCTGAATAACAGTGCTGTGTGTTCAGGCTCTCAACTCTGTTTCATTTTGAACATGGCTTTTATAGCTACACCTCGACAAATACATTTAGTTCTTTTCAGGCAATGAATGGCTGTCTAATGAGGGAGCTGTACATTTTTAAGCAATTTATCTAAGCCTATCTGTAGGTGACACTTGCTTTTTGTGCTTTATACATTTTAACAGAAAGTGGATAGCTCTGTTACAGAATCTGGATATTCTTAAAGTGGTAAGAACACCACCATCTACTGTTTTTTGCCACTCTGGGGAGGACGCTTTCAAATGACAGAGTTTGCTTAACTACTTCTGAGTCTCATGAATTAAAGGGATAGGGTTGTTTTGTTGTCTTTCTATTTATATTTTCTGTTGAGTGGGGGAAAAACACGCTTGCGTCAGTGATTTCAAAAGAATATTAATAGAAATTGACATCTACACATCAATCATCTTCCAAGTCAAATTAGCTGTGTCTCCTCCCACCACTTCTGCCTGCAGTTCAGAGTCAAGGCATTTCATCTTTAATGCATCTGGTTGCTCATAAGCTGAATAAACAAGCCCAACCCCATGGTGGAAAGTTTGAATACCTGTGAGAGAAAAAAGAAACAATTCAATAGAGGCAATACTGGCTTAAACCTGGTAGTTTAATGAAATAGTGAGGGAGAGCAAGGACTATCACTGGAGTCATACCTCTCTCCTCAGCCTAAACACAATGACAAAGGAGGAGAGAGGACTGGGGGGAAAAGGCAGAGTCCCCCAGGAAAGCTTTCCCTTGCAGCAGCTGCCAGCTCAGCATCACCAGCTCTCATACTCCTGGATCAAAAGACTCATAGGGTTTTACTTAAGCCTGACTTCTTCACTCAGATTATATGTGCTGAACTTTTCTGTGGTTTGCAATCCCTCCCCACCCTGATAGTCACTTCCTCCCCCACAATTTCCTCATCTCAGTTAAGTTCCTTGAGGTCTTGGCTATGAAAAACTACCCTAAAACCATGAGCTCAGGGGAGATCCAAGTCACAGAAAGTAAATGATGACAGGGACAGGGGGAATAGGGAAACCAAATAAACAAAAAACAAACCAAAGCAAAAAAAAACCCAAACAAAAACAAACAAATGAAATCTAAATAAAAAAAACAAACAACAAAGTTCCAAAACAAACCAGGAAACAAGGTACAAGGGTTTCCTGTTTTGAAAAACAAGCAGAAATAAAAAATCAGAATGTCTGATATCTTCCTCTAGGACTCCCACACTGGGAGCCCCCTGCACAGCTCTCAGCAAAGACCCTGGGCAGAGGGGCAGGTTGCTGCTGGGTTGCTGAACATGAGAGCTCCCAGCCCTTCTGGGAGGGATCTGACTCCCTGCTCTCGCCCACATCCAAATGGCACAGCTGACACCTGAATGAGCTAACATAGCATGGCGCCGTTTCTATATGCGGTACTGTATTTATTCCTAGCATGCTGCCAGAAAATGCCTTTTTAGAGATTTCATGTAAATAAAGTAGAATTACTACATCTGTTCCTCTGTCTGTAGCATCACATACGAACTAGCTAATTTTGCATTCAAGGCAACAGAGATAGTCCTATCATATAGTTGCAAAGTGCACAACTATAAAGCGCCTATCTGAAAATACTGTCAGCTCCTTTTTGTTCACAGTTCAAGTCATTTCTGAAGTGAAACAAACCAGGCAATGAATGAGGACTGACTTTGAAGTCGCCATCAATTCCAAGTACATAAAATGATATGCTTAATATTTCACACTTCTATCTGCATTATGATTTCTAAATCATAGACACAGCAAGAAGGAATTTACATGGTATTTCACTACAGATCAGTTTAAGCACATAGATCATATAGTTTGTATTCGCAGGGAAGATCTAAACTGCCCCGGAACTCAGCATAAGCTTAATTTCTAATTCAATGAATTTTAAGACCTGCAAGATTATAGATGGAAATATCCAGAAAAACCATTTCATATGTTAGTAAGACATATAATAACGAAAAGAGAATGGGAGCATCTGATGCGGCAAAATATACTCTACCAGAATCCTATCCCACCCAGATACCTCAGAATTAAAAAAAGGAAGAGGGGAATACAAGAGAATGATGAAAAATATTTCCAGACAAATAAGCATGGTGTTACAGGGAGGATCCACTGTGGTTTATTGTTCAGTATTACTGCCCTGCAATACAGCACACAGTGGATGAGGTATAGTTTTGTCACACAGACTCCCAGATGGATCAGGTCTATGGGGAGTAGCCATTTTTGTTCTGGCGGGGAAAACCCCAAAAACCACAAAATATTTTAAATTCCTTTTTTTGGAGAAGAAAAAAACTGAAATACACCAGTGTTTGTATCTTTTTTGTGCACTAGCTGTATAGAAAAACAGCTCAGAGACAAATGGAGAATCTGGGAGGAGAAACCAGTATCTGTCATTCTGTCCACATACTAATAGGCCAGATTAATAGCTGGCTTTTGTCTCTAGCTATTTTTGCATTTTTCTGCAAAAACAACAGTCGTGGTTTCTGCATGTTGTAAGTGGATTCAGCATCTGCATAGATATAATTATAGCAACCCACCCATATGGAATGAATTGCTTTAGAGAGAAAGCTCCATGGGTTGCGCTCCCGGAATCTACAATAACACAAATACATAATTTTTTGTCTTATGCTCAGTTTGGAAAAACACTCATCAAGTGGTATTCTGCTTTTTACAGTACTGAAGACTCAGTAGGCGAAGAAACTCCAGCCTATTTGGGTGAATACTCTCTTCTTGTTACATCTACAGCTTATGGCAAAGATATATTTGTTTTAATTGTTTCACTGCTACTAGAGGAACTGATTGGTGCATTCAGGGTGCTTGAGTTTGATTGTGGTGGTGTGTTTACATGACAGTGACAACTATGGTACCTTCTAGAGCCTCTTCTTGCTGCCATTTCTTTTTTCTTTCTGTTTTTCTCTTTGGAAGCACCAGTGACACTGACTAAGCAAGAGCAAATAATGGATCACTGAAAAGTAAGAAGCAAGCAGACTGGCCTTGACCTTCAGCTCTACATGATGCTCTACATAATGTACTCTCTCTGTTACACAGAAATGAATGCTGATTTTGCTTAGCAAAAATTGTTCATTTGTTTTGCTAATATATCTCGTGAAGAAAGTCAATTTCTCTTTCCTTTCTCCCTGCCTTCCATTATACTTAGGTACTTCATGCCTCTCCCAGTGAACAACTAATTCAATTGATCAACCATGCAAGAAAATACCTTAATGATATACTGTGCATGTGTACATTAATAAACGCCTCCAATAACAATACTGGAAAGTTTGTTTGGATAACACAGACAGGAATTATTAATTATATCCTACTGTTAATCATTCTATATTAACTACTTTTCAATTATAGGATTTCTGATGTACGACTGTAAGAATAATCTGTCCATAAACAGTCACTTTCCCATATAGTTAGACACATAAGTACTTTCATTTTAATGGCAATATTTCCATCATTTGGAGAGGACAACTTCTGACAATTGCAGCAAATGTAGCTTTGACTGCTCAAGATTTAAAAAAAGAAAATACTACAGACAAAACTAAAAATTAAAAATTAATTGATGTCGTGTCTCTGTAAACCAGGCCAGTGCCACCATCCTCTTCACATGGATGCTTACAAGCCCTTTCCAATGGAAAGGTTCAGAGGCCTTGTCAGCTAGACAGGACCACTGTGTTGGCCAGAGAGAATTTCAGATGTGTAAGTCACAAGTCATCCTGCCAGGAACCTGACAGACATCCCAGGAGCTGAAACTTTCAGGGTTCAAAAATTTTTTTTCCAAGAACAATAGCTTATTCAGCTATTTTTGGGCAGAATTCTTTGGTTTTTTTAATGGAATCTCAGGTATATGAAATTCAGCTAAGTTCAGGCATTTGTCATAATATGAAAGCTCAAAACACACTGATCTCAAAATGTGTCAGGAGGACTCATGACCAACCTTTTGAAATAAGACTGATCCTGTTTATGGTAACCTTTTTTCAAAATTTTACAGATGTACTTACAACAATAAGAAGCAGCAATTTTCTCAGCAAGAACAGGATTTCATATTACAGGACATTAAAAACTTACTCACAAAAAATGCTACAGAAACAGTTCCCTGAGACGGCAGAACACAGCACACTAAAAGGTGGATACTCTGCATTAATTCTGAATATTGCTGCGTGATATAGTTATCTGAACACTGCTGCAAACATGGGTAATATAATCTCTCACATGCAGTAACTATGGAGGATTTTTAATGTCAACCTCTGCTTACGTCTACAGATAAGCCAACACACAGTCTACATTTGGTTCTCACATAGCATATGTATTTCAGTGACACTGAATTTAAAATACTAGGTTCTAGCAAGAAAAAATAAATCTAGTTAACTCATCCTCCAAATATTTAACACACATCAGGAAGCAGAAACATACAGTTTCCCCATTTAACACTCAGAGAATTAGTGACCTTGAACTCTAAGCAAATGCTGCTAATCCTCCTCCTTAAGCAAGGCTTGTATATTCTGTTAGCACAAAACTGAATAGTGACATGAAGTTCATGCCAATTACATAAAACATGTATTTTGTTTTCTTACAGCTTATTTTAAATCAGACTGATGTGAGTACATCTTTAACCTTCTTCCTTTTGTACCTTGACTTCTTCAGAAAAACACATTTTTCAGCAGTACTGCACTTGAAATAATTACTGACTTAACACCTTAATTTGTTCATTCTTTCTACAGTTGCAGTGCATGTATAAAATGATGTATAACAGATGTACCAGCAATTTTAAAAATTTTTCAAAATTAATTAAATTATAAACAAAACCAAACCATCCAGATCTCGCACACAGCTTACCGCCTGTCCGTCTGTGCAGCCTGTGGGGGCAGGTGCTCAGCTCGCTGTGGTTTCGACTCCATCAGCACTCTCATCTGGTATAGCTGTCCAGCACAGCATTCCATGTTTCTCTCAATTTTCACCAAACACAGATGATTGTCACACAAGCTAAATTAGGGAACTCGCTCAATAGCAGTTGGTCAATAAATGTTTTGGAGATCACATGCTTTGAAATGTGTTCTATTGGTTACTTCTACTGCTACTGCAGATAAATTCTGCTTTAGCAGTATTTCCAATCCACTGTATCAGTTTTCTGATGGATCATTAACCAGCTGACAACGTACATATGACAGCTATATGTAACAAAATTAATTAAAGCAAATTCTGCCATATTCCCAATTCCTGTAATAGCTCAAACTTATTTTTTCTTTGCTAATTTTTCCCTAAATTAATTAAGTTGTTTGGGTTGCATTAATATTAAAACCAGACTTATGACTAATATTGCTGATGAGACTGCAACTGCTAGCACAAGTCCAAAATCTCCAAAGATGGCAACTGAGAATTCTTAACAGGCAACACTTCTAAGGTTTTGCTTTTCAGTTGAGGCTTTAAGTTAAAATCCCAGGCAACTCTGTGACACGTGTACATTAAACTTCTGTAACTGTTTCAGAAAAACCCCACCCATTCCCTCAAATAACAAAGCAAACACCCCACACAGAGAGAACTTATCCAGACCCTTTCAATCTGTTAAATGTTCCCAAAACCCTCAAAAATATGCAGTAGTATGCAGAAGTATGCAGAAGGCAAATTCCTTAATACTCAATTTGGAGAAGACACTGGGAATATTTTATTATTTTTTTAACCCCCAGAAGAGCCACAGAACACTGAATTATTTGGGCTGCCCTATAGACCCTGGTTAAAAGGGCACACAGTAGTAATTTAGCAGCCACTTCAGCAAGAACCTTTTCTCACTCAGCCAGAGCTGAAAGCAGATTTAAGGGAAGGTGTGACCCTTACAGAGTCAGTTCTCAGGCAAAAAGGAATTAGAGGGCCCCTGCCTCATCCCTCCCAACCCCACACTGGTGGTGGCCTTGCAGCCACATGAGACCATGAGCACTTCCCAAACAGACAGGAATGACAGGGGAAGAAGTAACTCTGCATTGTTATGGGGTGATTGATGCATAACTCACAGATTAGTTGAATTAGTAAAACTGTGGCCTAATTAAACCCTCTCTCTTGCATCTTGTCAAACTTCCAGCATATCTGGGACACTGAATGGCACCAGTGAGCAGAGTGGCAGCTGCCAAGGATCACTTTGCCTGCCAGGCTTCATTTTTAACACTGTTTTGCATAATATCAGAGTGCAATCAATTTGATATTGTATCAGTACAATAGCTGAGATTTTGATTATATAAACAGAGTATATAAAATAGCTCAAATTTTAGTTAAAACAATTACAAAAGGTGACTTCTTAAACCAGGTATTGCATATGGAAACAAGGCATTGTGAAAACATGTTCCCTGAGCAGTTAATATTTATTTTTTTAACTACTTAAAATTCAGGGCATATGTACTAAAATTATAAAACATTGTATTACACTACTTGATTGACAGTATTTTACATTACTGACCCTTTTTATGCAAAAAATGCAGAATTTAGCAACCTCATTATCAGCAAAAAGTAATTATCTTGCAAATTTCCCAGAAGAATATGATGTCAGTTGATACAAACAGAACATCAGCTCCAGTAAAAGTGACACCTGTATCATCTCCCAGTTCAATGCAGTGATGTGCAACACTGCTGCATGCAGCACCCTCGGTCATTTTGAAGTTTCTAGATCTGGCCAAAGCACAGAAAATTGTTCAAAAAGACAAGTAAAATAGTATCTCAGACAGCAAACCCAGATACTGATACCCAGATTGTACCCTAGCTCCAGCATGAAATTCAAAAATGTTAGCAACAGCAGTGGCACCTGGGAAGTTTTAGTGCCTTCCTCTCATCCAGATACTCAACATTTACTGATATCTGTCCTTTAGAAAACAGCAAGTACTCAAATTTGTAATGAAATCAAACCTATACAGAATTCCAAGGCCATCACTCTCATTGTGCTTGTCTGTTTGGGGTGGTCATGACAGAAGACTCACAGTTAAATTTGTCTTTTTATTCTAACTCATGCCTTTTGCATGCCTTCGTAATTTTAGCTTTAAACTCCTTGCAATTTTTTCTTTGCATTGTTACCCACAGACACTTTAGGTTCAATTAGGAAAAACTGTTGAAGAGAAAGATGTTTCAACATTATGGTGCACATAGGTTTCCTGTCAATGAATGATAACTGCCCTTTCCCATAAGGTCCCACTCCCAACTTCTCTCAAAAGGAGCAATACAAGCTCAGAAAAGATGCTTCCTTGATGCAGGCATAAAGCTTCTTCATAACCATTTCAGGCTTATCCCTGTCTGACTTAATATATGCACAGTTGGAGTAACAATAGTTGTTGCCATCAATGTATTCCTGAAACTGTCTCCATGTCTGTCAACACTTCCCAATTCAACAGACTTGAGTAAAAGCACCATTCTTCTGCTTCTCTGGCAGGAAAAATGGGGCTACATTACCAGAGAGAAAAAATCCTTTTGAAAATCACCAAGAAACTGTTGTATGACCATTTCTGCTAGGAGGAGAATTTGGCTCTTGACGTACAGGAACAGTTTTGGCCATTAGTCTAATTTGGCATCCTCTCCAGACAGAAAACTAGGGAGAGTGGAACGGGAAGGAATGCCATAAAGGAACTCTCTTCCCCGTTTCAAGTAGAAAAAGGATCTAAGAAATATTCTGAGGCCTAAATCATGTGTGTAGTTTTACAGCTCAACCCTTGAGCAATATTGAATAATACCAAAGCTGCAGGTTCTCTCTACACCTGCACATATTTCTTGTGTAATCTTTCCAAAGATGGTTTTTCAAACATGTGCCTACTAAACCAGAATGATAAAAAAAAACAAATCACTTAATTAAAATTGTATTGCCAAGGCACAACCTGAGTTAAACCAAAGGAGAAAAAGACCTATGAAAATATATTTCTTTAATGAAGTAGCTTAGTTTTGTCACACAAAGTTTATCACTTTGTGGAAAGTACTGTTCAACTGAATGTATTATGTGAATACATCAAAAGTTCTCTTAATTTCTAAGCACACTGTGGATTGAGAGTGACTCATTTGCTGAAAGTATTGGAATACTTGATCTTTAAAATGTGTGATATGAAAGGGAAGATATGACAAGATGTAGTTTCTTTTTGCTCTACAGGATAAGTGCAGCACAGTCACTAGAACTTTACAAAAGCCCTAAGGCTCCAAGTCTCTGTGTGAAAGGACTTGCAATTTATGGTGAAGCAATAGATAAAGAGAATCCTGAAAACATTAGGGTTTGGTTTTTTTTCTTCTTTTCTGGGATACTTGTATGCTTTGCCTGCAGCATCATTCCAAGAAAAGTTAGGCAGCTGTAAGATTTATTGGCTGGGACCAGAGCTTAAATGCAATTTTCTCTCATCACATTCACACAGAGATATTGCATCTTCCTGTACCTCCCTAGCTAAGAATGGCATATTTAATTGCTTCTGTGACAGGTTTGGTTGGGGGTTTTGGGAACTCACTTCTATCATTGTGTCAAGTAATACCACAGCGCTGTGTACAGTTCCACTCCCTGTGTACATACTGGAGTGTGGAGACTTAAAATTTGTTTACAAGGAGCACTGATGTGAGCAAAATTTGATTGCTTGATTGTTTTCAGAAAACAAAACACAGAAGTTAGACAGTGCCTAGAGCAACTGGGTTTAAAATGACGTAACAAAACTAAGAATTAGGAAAATTTCTAGCTTGGGTAAAAATATCAGCTCTAAATGATGTTTAAACTAAACTCAGTAAATAGTATCAGTGATGTCCTAGAACACACTGAGGAGTGGCAGTTTATTAACCTGTGTTTGGATTGGGCCTGTAGCCATAGGACAAGGAGTGGTGGTTTTAAACTAAGAGAGGGCAAAATCAGACTAGATAAAGGAATAATTTTTTTTGTTTTTTTAATAAAGGTAGTGAAACAGAGATGTGGTGGGTGCCCCATTCCTGGAAACTTTCAAGGTTAGGTTGGATGGACTCTGAGCAAGCTGATCTAGCAGAAGTCACTGTTCATTGCAGGGTGGCTGGACTAGATGACGATTAAGGATCTCTTTAACTCAAATAATTCTATGGTTCTATAATCATAATGCCAATTATTAATAACATGCAAGAACATTAAATGATTGCATACACATATATCTATTTCTTTACATAAAAATTTAAAATGTCAACATTTATAAGATGGACACATTCCTCCCTCACCCTTTGGAGCCTTCAGCTTCTCTACTGACTAAAACATGGCTCAGAAATGCTGGATGGACAGACCAAGGTTCTAACTGGCTGCAGTCCCTGGCAACCCAGGACACAGAGTCCCACATTTCTATTCTTAGTTGACGGTAAAGAAAAAAAAAAAGCACAAGTCCATATGTCTTTATCAAAAGCTCTGGTAGCAGCCTCCTGACAACTCGACTAATAAAGTTCAAATATTAGAGTAAACACAGCTAAGAACTACATCAGGTTGTCAGCCAATGCCCAAGCTATTGCATGTGTTCAATAAATTGCCTGAAAGAAGACTGGAGAATTTCTTTAGAATAGAAGAGAAAGCGAAATGCCACAGAAGTTTCACCTAACAGGTTTATTAAAATGTGCTTCTTCCTTCAAGCACTGTTCCAAGCTTCCCCACGGAAGTTACAGATACCAGATAGCATCCAAGAAATTAAGAACCTGCCTTATAATCCAGCCCTGTCCCTATTTGTAATATTTCCTGTTTATCAATACCTGAGGCACCTTACCCTCTTCCCCACATTTAGTGCTATCCACCTGGAGAGAACATGAGCTGCAGACTGGCGAGGCAGAACCAATGACATTTATAGATTTCTTTATTTTTCACATCTGAATGACATAAATTAATTTTTTTTTTAAATCCCCCACTATATCTCAAATAAAAAGTTGGGTACCAGAATATACATAATAGGAGGAAGCAGTTTAGGAATATTATGTTTAATCCTTCATTCTTCCTAATATCTTACTATCTTCCCTGACAAAATAAATCAAAGCAACATCTACAAATTCTGACACAACATCTCTGCAAGATGATATTAAATGTATTTTTTTCATAGGGAGTGGTACTATGTCAATAACTGTCATCTGAAATGGCTGTTTAGGAGATTATTTCCTTGACTGCTAATGAGATGACTATCTCCATATAGTCTCATCTGAAAATACCTATAAGTTATTATTACAGCTGCTGTTCATGCCTTGAAAACAGCCAGCCTGTGGCTGTTGTGCTTCACATTATGAGCACAGGAGTCTTGTGTTGTGCCTTTCTTCAGAAACCATAACTGAAAATTTGTTTCTTCTAGCCTTAATCTGCATCTTTCCCCCTCTCATGGCAGAGGAGCACATTTTCAGTGAGTACCCTTAACACACAAAGTTGCCTCCTTAGCAGTGCTAATGAATCACTTGCCACCCTGCTCAAGACTACCTGTCTTTTCCCAGTGACACCTTCATGCTCTCAGTGCTCTGACTAGTCCTGATGAAAAGGAGGCTTAAATGAAGTATGGATTTTCCTTCAGAGGTTTTCTGAGCAATACTTTCACATATTAGTAAGAGTTTGGGTTTGAAATTGCAATCAGAAAAAAGAAAAACGCTATAAAGAGCAAGACTACTTGTACTCCTGTTTTAAGGGCATGGTTCTGTTTAGCCCTGCAGGGGAAGAATGTGAAATAACAATTTCTAAAAATTATATTTTCTTACTCATAATGCAATAAGAGAATGAGTAATACACTTTCCATAACCCTGAGTAGCCAATATATGAAATTCACCTTCTCATTGGCCAGACATTGGTGATTTTAGACCAGAGGAAAAGGAGAAAAAGGCTTGGAAGAGGATAATGCCATGTTGTGCTGTTTCTGATCTGTTTATCTGAGGAATTATAATGTCTCTAGGTGCATTCACAGCAATGCAGGCAGGAAAAAAAATTAAGAGGGGTCAAAGGAGATGGGCCTGGACCAAGTTCCGTTTTATAGCTCCTCCTGGTTAGCACAACCATGGGGAAAATATTATATCCTTGCCATATGAAAACACATCTTTACAGGATCTCCTTCAGCAGTTATGGAGCACTGTTTAGATAAATGAATGTAGCCACCTTCAAATCACCTACAGTGGAGAGCTACAAGCAGGGATCATTGATGGAATCATGCCCGAAACATTGCCACAGGGAAAGCTCAGAATTAGGTGGACACAAAGCAATGAAGATTAACTAAGGGAAATAATCCAAACAAACAAAAAAATATTCAAATATTTAAAAGGTCATAGCTGAAAAGAAAATAATGTACTTTTTAATAGTAGATAACAGAAGAAATCAGAGCCAATTTTCTGAAATGAGCTAGAAGATAAGTTTTTTAGAGAATATTCTAGGATTAGGAAGGAATTAGGATTTCCCTAATTCAATAAAGTTTCTTTTTCCCAGAAAGATGCCACAGGATCTATTTCTACTTCACAGTTGTGGCACTGAGATGGCAAAAAGGAACCATGCACTTTTAAAAGAAAGCATCAAAGACATCTTCATTTCACTGAATCATTAATCACATAAGAATGAATGTTTATTAGCCTGCAATTCCAGAGCCTAAAGTTTATTCCCATTCAAAACAAAATACTCTCCCACAAACTGCATAATAAATGCACCAGAAATTATGGTCTTTGAAACTAGAGTGAAGATTCAATGAAACAGCAAATAACTCATCTGCCATGTGTCGTGGTTTAACATAGGTTTGGTTTTGAGTTGGGGAGGGAGTCAATGACCTGCAGAAGTGGTTCCCTGTGGGGATCTGGCAGGAACCAATGAGCCTAGCTTTGAAGATTGACCCCTGGTTAAACTACTTAAAAGAGCTGGATACGCTTCTGTGAAGATTCAAGGATATTTAAGGATGGGCAAAGGCCATGGGCAGCTCTCTTGCTTCTGGCCTTTGCCCATGCTTCCGGCCTTGGAACATGTAACTCCCGGGTCAGGCCGGGCCGGGCTCTGCTGCAGCGCTGGCCCCTTCCCAGGGAGGCACCCAGGCCTGTCCCAGTGTTTCCCAGCAGGGCCCACTGCTCCTTTTTCCAGCAGCACTGCCAGGCCATGCCAGCTGCAGGCTATAGCAATCATGTGGCCAGGACCAGCATTGGGAATGGCCCTGTGCTTGGTGCTGGGGGTGGCCTGAGGGCCAGGAGCAGCCGAGGCCGGCAGTGGCCACCACTAGCCCAGTCCGAGAGCAGCCACATGGCCAGGACTGCGCGGCCAAAATCGGCACAACCCGGGCGGTGCCACGCGGCTGCAGCTATCTCGGCATGGCTCGCAATTACCTTTCTTTGCTTAGCCATATTTTTAGGCAGTTATGCTGTGAACAGAAGGACAAAGGCAGTGGCAGCAGCTTTTCTTATTTTTTCAGCAACCCACGAGAAGAGAAGGCGCAGGGTAATGCTGGCAGCCAGTGCGGCTCACACAGTGTCGGTGAAGACCTCATGGACCACATGACCAGCAGTGGAACAGAGTGATTTTCCCGATGTAGAGCCTGGATGAGATCAACCTTTCAGAGCTGCAGAACTCTAGAAGCGGTTTCAATTGATAAAGCTTGGGAACAAATGAGCCTACGAACAATAATTCTCTCCCAAATCAGGAAAAGAAAAGGGTGAGGAAAACATAAGGAAAACGACATGTACACTAAGGTCAGTGAAGGAGGAGTAAAATTCCAGTTAGGAGGGGATTGAGGAGATACCTTGGTCTTGGGCTGAAATTCTTTTGTAAGGCTATGGTGAAGATATATTTAATATATCAGATTTTGGTTTTTTCCCTGTAATTCATAGAATGCATTAGGGGATGTAGTTTTCTAACCACAGCTGTGAGCAGAAGCACCAGCATTGAAATAAACAGATGTTGCAATAGCTATGATCCAGTGAGAAGCTTGAACAGAGAGAGATGAGAAACTTTGCCCCAGGGATAGAAGAGAAAAAACTCTGTTCCCAGACATGGATGAAAAGAACTTTTTGTTTTTACGCTAGAACAGGTCATCCTTAAAATAGCACCCCAGTATTTGACATGGTCCATGAAAGGATTTGTGGGAAGGCTGCAAGGCACGGGAGAGATTTTTACACTGCAAACCCATTTTGCTTTCCCGGGAAGCTGCTTCACCGTGACATTGACTCCACGAGAGAACTGTTTCTTTTGGAGATTTCTCCGTGGCATGGCAAGAGAGACTCCTCTCTCTAAGTGGACTAAAAAAAGATTATTTTAGAGGTGGTAAACTGACTGAAAGTCCTAGGTTTTGTCTTTTTATGATGCCAGTGGGAAAGAAAAGAGTATGTGGGGAGAGGTGTTCTGAAGGTTTATTATGATTTCTTACTACTTTTTCTTATAATTCTGTTAATTATGTTTTCTTTACACCCCTTGAAGTTTTTAGCCTGTTTTGCCCTCCTAACCTTTATCTCACAGCAGAAAATTAATAAATAATTCTAGTGGGTGCACAGGTGTTTTGGCCAGCACTAACAACACCATGGGAAAAATCTAATTGAGATTAGGGGAGGGCTTAGTAAGAAGTATTGCATTCAGAAAAAAACAAAAACAAGGAGACAAATCAAGATTGATTAAGAGCAGATAGTCCTAGAATTTATACTATCTCAATTTTTAAATCTCTGAGTGTTTTGATGCTCAGATATGCTCCCACCTCTATAAGAATAACAATTCCATTTTACTAGAACTAACCATAATCTTTTATGCCTTTTAAATATATGTATTTCCTGAAAAAAATAATAGGCTTAAAATTACCAACATATTTTCAAAAACAAATAAACGTTGATGTCATTGATTTATCTTGATAGCTAAAACAATGTCTGGAACTTTTCTTCGTGCTTTAACTTGGCAATTATTCATGTTTCAATGAGAATTTATAAATCTTCAAAATGAAAGAAGGGTGCTCTGTATAACTCAGGTGTTAAAAGAAAGAGTTAAGTAGGAGCTTTTAAATTACCAGTCTATGACAGTTTTTTTTTAAACGACATATATACAGGCAAAAAAAAATTCCAACATCATAAAAGACCCCCAAAACAAACAAAACCCAAACCTTACAAAAGTAGAGGAAATAAAGAAAAATAAAGCTGTGACGCAACTCTGAGACTAGTTTTGATCTGGAAAAGCAAAGGCAATCCCCTTCCTCCCAAAGTGTTTACTGCTGAAAAAATCCTGAACCTGACATTCATAAACCCACTTCAAAACTAATGGCAGGGTATATAATTTTAGTTAGATGACAGTTATTACAACAACATACTGACAAGATTCATGTCATCTATAAAATGGCAGCCTCGTTGTTATATAAGCCTGAATAATTAAGTTAAAATACAACATACTGAAAAACATCTCTTATTTTTACTGTTCAACAAAGGCAATGGATCTAGTGAAAATTGGAAAAAAAAGATCGTTTCATGCAGATGTTTAATAAAACTTTTTAAAATTGAGTGTGTAAAATAAAATATGGACCCTTAAAAGTGATGGAAGTTTTTTGAACATTTTTCCTACAACACTGGAAATATTTTCCTCTACAACAGCAATTGTAGATGTAGACATCTTAAGATGGTATAATTACTCTATTAATTACTTTAAGATTCATTATGTAAATTAATAAATTTAATGCTTTGAGTTTTTCTTTCTCTTTACTCCTGTATATTTTTGAAATTTTGTGACTATGGCTTACAGAAGAAAAATCTTAAGAGAACTATCTAGCACATGGATCAGTGTCTTCTTTGCTACATTAATTAGTCTTACACTAAGATGAAAATTATGTATTCTTCTTCTCATCCTGCTAGAGAAAGCCCAAATTTAGACCTATTTCAAAATATAACATAATGTAGACTAGGAAACATACAATGCTTTGTTATTTTTAGAATTGTATCCTAGTAGCCATGCTCTATTTTCAGGGAATATTTACTATTTTAATTTTTCTTAAATGAGGAATCAGAATTTAAATATAAAATTTACTCAACAGTGCTACTAGAAATTTGACATAGTAACCAGAACCAGATTTTACACCAGGAGTCTTAAGCGTTCCTTCAAATTACAGTGAAATGCCTTTTATATCTGTTCCCTAACAGATACAGCAATCACAAAGCTATAAACCTGCTGCAAACATAACCGTGACACCAGAAGGCAAACTGATTACATCTTATGAGACCCACACTTCCATCTAAATGTGTTTCAGTAGCAAAACTCACTTAGGCAAGTCCTGAGCCTATTTCCCCTGTAATTTCTCAGCAGGAATAAGCATAAGCAATCCTTTGATGATCATAATTCTACAGGATTACCTGCTACAGGCAGTACCTTTCTTTGCCTCTGGACAAAATAAAATAAATTAACACATTTCTCAGAAAAGCAATTCCAAAGGACTGAAGTATGTCCTGTGCCTCTGTGGGGATCTATGCGTTCCTAGTCATTTCATACATATTAGGTTGTTGCATTTTTTAAGTAAACAAAAATGTAGAAGATCTCCCCATAGTTTCAACAACATTTATCCCTTTGGGTTTTGTTTCTTTTACTACCATCCTTTCATGACAAATCCTGCAGTTATTTTCATTGCCAAAAATAACTTTAGAAGCTCTCCTTATCCCCAAGGAGAAATCCTAAATAGTGGATGGCACACAGAGCCTCCACACAGGAACTCCTTAACACCAAGCGCTGTTCCATCAACAAATTCCTCTAAATCTGAAAAAGTCATTCTCTGCCTCATCCCCATCTAACTTGCTCCTTATAGTTCCTGTTGTCTCAAATGGTGATTGCATCCTCTCAAGTCAACCTTCAAACCAGGAGTTTACTTTTTTTGCACAGTTTCCCCTTCAGTAATAGCCGAGGTTAAATGAGCCCTTGAAGATCAGCAGCACTGAAGTGGTGATGACCTTCTTAAATTCCATGGAAAGGTACACCTGGTATTCCTTGTTTATGTCACATTTTCACCCTTTTGCTTCACAGAAAAGCACTAAAATGAACAAACCTCATGGGTCACGTGCATGGAAAAAGCACAGAGTCTCTGTCCCCACTGTGCTGCTCTGCCTGAGGGGGATCTCCTCAGGCTGCCCCAAGGCTTGCACTGAGCTCACCAGCCTGCAACCCCTGAGATCTACATATAGACCTTAGGGACTCATCTGATCTGAATGTATAAATGCCCTCATGGAATTAAGTGATGGCATTTGACTCCTATTTTGGCACAATACTGAAAGAATTTCAGATTTTTTTGAAAATTCAGACATCATGGAGTTAGAATTCAGTTTATAGGGTGATATTCACCTTTCTTGAATTATTTAAAAGTATGTCTTAGCAATGTCATAGTTTTTTCCCTTTAGATACCCGGATATAAACTCAGAACAATCTTTTGATTAAATTACTGGGAAAATTTGTTCTTTCATGGCAGGAAGTCTCCAACACTAGACTTGAGTTTCCATCTCATCGACTGTATTAAACAGGCATTTAACACATTAAGAAAACTCTCAAAGAATACAAATCTTTTTTCTTCACAGGGTTCATGAAGCCACATATGACTACTACCAAAATCATTTCACTGGGGTTAACTTTTAATTTGTACAACTGTTTGTAACTGAAGCTAGACTCCTCTCCACAGAGTGGTTTTGAACATGAACAAGATATGAGGGGTCTTATAGAGATCCTATTTATCCAAGTTCTACAAAATGTGAAAATAAATGTTTAGTGAACATCAAAATAAATGCAAATTCTCAGTACTAATATCTCAGAAATCTCAATGGCATGATATCATCAACATTCAACAGGAACTGTCCATCTCACATAATTAGTACTGTATTTGGAAATTTTGAAACTTCAAATTCACAAAACGGAGAAATAACAAATTAATATTAAAGAACAAGTCCTAGCTAGGAACAAAACATTAGTATAAATTTACATAATATTTTATGCATTTTTTGCTTTTCTTTGTACAATTAAATTAAACATTAAACATTTTTATGTTTTGGTTTATAAATCTTCACAGACTTAACAATGTATTTAAAATAGTCTCTGCCACTATGAAACAAGTTAAAAAAGAAATAATGAAAAAGCCTAACTTGTTATTGAAATTCATATAAAATATGTTGCTCTTCAGCTACATACCTCTGTATGGATTTGCTAAGAAAGATGTAGCCATCACCAAAACCACTGCTAAACACAATGAGAATTAACCACACACATGGTTTATTCTGTTAGTCAAATCATTTCCAAGAGACTTAGAAGTGACAGTAGGATTAGAGAGGATCTATCTTTTAGAAAAACAAAACAAAAAAGCAAAAGCCAACAAGCAAACAAAAAACCAAACTAAACCAGTGTCAACCGAAATAAACAGGGCTGTGCTGTGTTCTCTATGGACTGAATGGATGGATTAATAGCAAAACAGGGAGAAAATAGATTGTATTACTTTTGGATGCAGCAGTTAAATGTGAAAAAGGAATGTTAGTCAAAACTGAGGCTGGTTCCAATAGTAAAAAATATTCTGAAATCACAAAAATTAGATATTTTCTCAGTATACAAATGCCCTATAATTTGATTGGAAGCACAATTAAATTTGAGACACAATCTGTTCTTTTGTTTTTTCCCATGGCTAGCACTGCACAGCTCCATTTTTTTACTGAGAGTGACACCATCCTAAAAAATAAACAACAAAACAAAAACAAAAACAAAACAAACAAAAAAAACCCTATAAGGAGACAATGTTAAAAATAGCCTTATTTCTAAGTATATCATTACAAAGTCAGAAGCCCAGGTATGTACTTGACTTTTGATACTTGAACCTCTAAAGTAAATACAGTAAGACAGCAAATGCCTATAGCATAATCAAAATATCCAGGCAAAACTTATAGGAATTCTGAGTAAATTTAATGTATTTTTTCAGAAAAGTTTTTCAGGTATACAGAAAAACAAGTCTCAAGCTGACTTTTGACTTTAAAAAGTTCAGACTTTAAAATTACCAAACTGAGTAAGAACAATCTTATAAATTAAGAGGCAAAGTCATATTCAGAATAATTTTCAAAATAAACAAATTGAAAATACTTCAGAACACTCTGGGTATCATGAAATATGACTCTAATATCCAATTCCAAAAATCAAGTTTGCAAAATTTCAGGTTTATTTCCTTCTTCCAACCAGGCTGATCTGAAGCAGCTTTTCTCCCATCTTGCTCTGATATGAATGTTTAATTTGCATTACTTTTTAATCTTCCTTTCAGATAATCCCTTGAACATACATTATATGTCTGAAAGTTTTCCCCTCTATTTGGTTATGTTTAAGGTGTTCCAAACCACACAGCTATTTGACTGAGCCTTTAGGAATTTAAAGCTACAAAATGATGGAGACAATTTTTCTGGTCACTTGGCTGAGTTATTGCAGCAGCAAAGCAGCAAAGATGGACTGAGCCAAAATTCCTTGAAGCCAGCAGAGTTTACTCTCAGAGAATTCACATTTCCAGGACATTAGGATAGCTGGTCTCAGGTTTCTGTGTTGGGCACCTCACTAACAGGTCAGGGGGATTGACTTAATTAGGTTCCCTAATTTCTCTAAGTGAAGAGGGAATAAATGGCTCAGAGATATGTGAGAGGTTTAAATCAATTGTCAATTTAGTGGTATATTAGATTCAGCTCAATGTTTGTTAGCTTTGTAACTCGAATCTCTGGCCAATCACTGAAATAATTTCAGAAAATCACAAGTTTATTTCTGCAAAAAGCAGCAAACAACATCCCTTACAGCTATATACCATCACTGTAGCAATATCCTTTATGTATTTATCTATTTTACATATTATTTTACCCTAATTACATTTAATAGTTCAGCAAAGAAAGGGCCAGGACATGTTCTTCTTTAAGCAACTACCCACACCTGCAAGGATCTTCCCTCCTTCCTGTCACAGCTTCATTTCCTTAAGAGCCTTTGAATAAAGGGAGCCATCTGATGCCTTCTGGAAATCCCAGCAAGCTGTATCAAATAGCAAACTCTAATTGATCTAAGCATGAATTCCCTTTACAAAGACTCTTCTCTGGCATACTGTACTTAGCTCCTGTGTTCCCCTATTTACTGTTCGCTATGGTTTCTCTGCATTTGGCATTTCTGCAAAGATCAAAACAGAAGCACTTGAGACTTCCTATCCCCCTGCTCTGAGGCTAATATATATTTGAGTACAACCCAATTCCTAGCCCAGTAGGTTTCTAATTCTTCCTGATAAGTACACCCTTATACATCAAACCAAAACTTTATGAAAACCATCACATACAGAAATAAAATCCATGAAAAAGGATTGGCCGTGAACAAATTCTTTGTGAGCTCTATTGACTCTGTATTCTCATTGTATGAAAGCACTGAACTAGAAGTGAGGTAAACTCTTTGCTATGCTTGTAGCAGTTTGGGGATGATCAGGAAACTCATTCAAACCCTGCAGTGTGCCATGTTGCCTTCAGCATTTGTTTGTTCCATGCCAACTTCTTGTCCTCCTTGGCCTATAAATAGCTGAATACAGGGGACACCTTGCAAATAAGCCATGCAGGTGTTGTGTGAGCAAAATTTTCAGAAATGGATAATGATTTTGGATGTTCAAGTTTAGTGGTGTCAGAAAGGACTGCTTTTCAGATGGCAGGTGCTTAACTTCTTAAAGTCTTTAAATCATCTTAAACTGACTTCTGAGACACTCAAACTTACCATTTACTTTTCAAAATGTCAGCCTCTGTACTGCAGACAGCTTAATGCCACAAAAAAAGAGCCTTTTTGCTTTCTAAAGCAGCTCAGATTAAAGTTATGTAATATAGCAGATAACCACAAGCACTTTGCAAACCAAAAGGTTTTATAATGTTTCAGTATACTGTGAATTTTGTTTGCCACTGACACAACTCTGCAGTTCCTTTCACTCTGTTTTCTTGTTTCACACCTGAATCAATGGTATGACATCTCAAATTCTGTTTTAATACTTTTCTGAAGGCTGAGTTTTTGTCAGCATTGTGCCTGATACAGTACAATCATCATCCTCTAGATATCAAAACAGTTATTTTGCATTATTATCAGTCTATTAAAAATAGATAATTAAATTAAATAAGTTACAAGTTCAGAGAATACAGACAGTATGTAATAATTTACTAGTGGATGGCAGGTTGAGAATCAGTCTGAATTTCAGGTGTTACACCATAACTGGGATTCTTCCTAGTAACAGAAATGGAAAAAAGCAAGCAGAGAAAGTATAAGAAAATGTATTTTTAAAATTGTTTATATTGTTAAAAAGTATGGGAAAAATCAAGAGAAACCAAAGGAAGTCAAGTCAAAAGCTGAACTGAACTTATCTGAAAAGCCAAGTAAAGTTAACAGATGCCAGAATGGAGTTGGTTTTGTGAGAAAAATGACTGTGCTGTCCTCCATTCTGAACCTTGAGACAGTCTGCATATCATTTTACACTTGAAATATCCAACTCATGATGATAACTGCTCTGTGGACTAGATTTCACCAAATGTCATTCCCAAATATGAAGGAATTAGAAGCAAAGTACCTGAAGAAATTCAACAGCTGAATAGCTCATGGACCAAGCATGCATGACAGAAAGACTGAGGAGTTGTTTGGATTTAGAGGAAAAACTCAACAAAACTCTGGCTGCTGGGAAAACATCTTGAGAGAGCCAAGCATGGAGATACTTTCCGTGGGGGACTGGAAGTCCCACCCATGCTGGGAGCTCATTTCCAGTATTGCATGAGAAGGAAAGTGAAAAAGGATGCCAAATTCACATCCAACCAAACACCACAGACACTTAAGCTGAGATTCCCCAGGGTCCATCTAGGCTTAAAGGCTGAACAAAAGCACATTCCTGGCAAACAACTTGCACCTTGAAACTCTGAAAGCAACACTGCATTGTAATCAAGACACAGTACTCCTTTTAATCCTCCAGTCTATTAAATTTGATTATTGTGGTACACTGCACTCTTAAATAAAAAGAACACATACAGTCTGGTTTTATAGGAAATCATGTTACAGGGTATGGTATTAATTATCTGTACCAAAATGAAATAAGAAATGTAATCAAATGATTATACACAGATCTGAAAAAGAACTAATTACAGTAAAACCTTGGTATTTTTGCTAGTAGTATCAGTCAGTCAAAATGGATATTTATCCTAAGTATACTCCTGGCAGGTTGTTCAGACAGAAGACATTCACAAAAGAAACTGTGAAATAATTAATACACAAAGGACCTTTTTGATGATACATGAATAGACTTTACTTCAATGAATGTTGCATCCAAATTTATCAGTGGGATACCAGACCAATTTAACACAATCAGCAAAACCTTAGACCAGATATTAAATTACTGTTGCCTTTAATGAGAGTAGACAATACCTATGCACATACCTTAACTGTACAGGATACAGGACAAGTCTATTCCAACACAGCAGCATTTTTTTTCTTATGGGCTCACAAATATAATCTGAAGACAATTTCATCTCTGCTATTGGTTATGAACAGTTTTCAGGAGTTGATACAAATGGCCATCTACACTTAACTCGTGGCTCCAAGTAGTCACTGGCAAAAAACTCAGTGGAAGGGTCCATTCTCTCTTTATCAATAGATACAGAATTCCATCTAATAAGGAATTCCTGCTATTCTCACCACTTTTCAAGATATACACCTCCAAGACAGCACACTAATGGCTTTGTCAGCACAATTAAACCTTGTATATTGGTTTTGTAATTCTCTCAGCCTTCTGTCTCTCTGGGTTGCATTCATCCTGATCAATACACGGTCCTTTCATGTAACTTGTTTTTCTGTGCTTCCAAGGTCTCTACTATGACTGTTCAGACTGTAACAGTTACCCTAAAAACCAGCAGTGATTTCCTGCAACAATATGCACAAAAAACATAAAACACTTTCTCAGCTATTGCTATCAGTATCTAATTACAGAAAAGCTATTAAAAGCAGCTTGAGTTTCTCTTTTAGGTTCAAAGCAGAGGTATTACTTCTGGAGTATAACAAGCAAGACTGGGGCCATCCATCCCTTCTGCCTGCTCTATGGGACCACGTTAAGGCACTAAAAAACCTTCTTAATACAGGGCACATGATGATTGCCAAGGTCCATAAGGATAGAAAAGGGCACTTCTATCCCTAATGGCAGCATAATTCCTGTGGAATAGAAAGGGATATTCAAATAGAAGTCATACTTCTGTTCTCACTGAGTTATCATGAGACATGGAAATAAGGAGGCAGCAGCAGCTACTTGTGTGCTCTTCAGCTGGTGAAAGTAAACCACAAGGACCAAATTCTTGGTCCCAAATCTCTGTTCCTGTCATTTTCTACCTGTGCCATCTGTGCACTCCAATTTTTGCACCTCCCCAAGTCACAGATGTCTCTGGAGCACTGCCAAGGGGGATCCCACAGGCTGGGACCACAGGCTGAGGAGGCTGCAAGCAAATGCCAGGTTAGCAGAAGTGGTTTTGTTCCTCTTAAATTTACTTCTTATTCTAAATAATTTGCATCCTCATCATAAAGGTTTGCTTACAAAATTCCCATTGCAGAAGGTACTTCCTTCTGATCTCTGATGATATTACTTGGGTAGTTCCACTAGTAACTAACAGTGTATTTATCTGATGACTGATGAGGAAAAAATGTGAAAATGGAAAAAAAAGATAAATCTGTATTTCCACATGTGCCAAGGAATTTGCTGCATAATTCTTCAAAAAGTCATAACAATACAGCTACATGGGTTATATCCTCCCTGATTAAAACAAAACCCCTAATGTCAGACTGACTGAGAGTAAAATATCACCAAAGTCTTGTTGGAGATGAGTTTTAGTATCAGACACCAAATGCAGCATATGGTATCTTCAGAGTTTTTTTCTTATTCCACCCCTGCAATCCCAGCCCCAGCAGTGCTGATAGTCGAATGAGGGATCCTGTAAGTGGAGAGTGGAGATAACACCTCAGCAATGCACCTCAGAGAGCTGCTGAGAGCATGACAACACCAACTAAGAACTTACAGCAAGGCAGCACAGACATCTGCTGCCTAGTATTGGTCCTCCCTCCTAGGTTTTTTTCAGAGCCACTCATTTGTCTTTTGTTGTTCTTGTTGTTACTGGTTTTGGGGGGGCTGGTTTGTTTGGGGTTTTTTTTGTTTGTTTGCTTGTTTGTTTTAAATTTTGTTTTTTTCCATTCAATGAAAAAAGGCATACTAAATAAAGGTATATTGTTTGAAAGAACACATTAAAGTGTTTACTGATTACTTTTTCTGTCTGTTGCTTGACAGCCAGAATATTATAACAACTGGTTTGGTGTCTGATTTCATCAGTTTGTACGTCTTCTTGTGCAAAAGAAAAAACATACTTTTTGAAGCATTAAAATTTTGTTTTCACTAAGCCAAGCACATCTCCCCCCCCAAAAAAAAAATCTAGTATCTACAGCAGAATAAAACAAAAAATGGCTGTTTATAAATACTCAGCTTTCAAAATTACAACAGTCTCATGTCAGGTTCTGTCAAGTTTTTCTGATCCACAACAGACTCATATTTTTTACTCTTAAATGGAAACAAATCAAGCAATTATACATGATAAAGCAGTTATAGGTCAGTTTACAGCATAAATGTTTTCTGTAATGTGTATTTTTGTCTTAAATGAGGAATGTAAAAAGAGAAGAGGATACTTTAGATTTTCCTGATTATCCCATTCATTTTCCTTGTACTTGAGTTCTAAATTAGGCAGCTGTTCATATCTCTAATCATAACAATAAACCTAATCTCCAAACATAAGCCATTCAAAAAGTATTTTAATATCCTCTATAGAAGCTTTCTTCGACATTTTGTATTTTTTTAGATTGAATCTCTTGTACTGAAACTTCTCCTACCAACTCCAAAAGAGTCAAGGTACTACCTTTACCATCTCCATGTGGCTTCCTAATCTTCATAATTTCCCTGGGCAAATTCAGGCAACTGAGAGACCCTTCACTTTGTTTGTTGGGGAGGTGAATGCTGATCTGGCAGTCTGAATAAATAAAAAAAAATAAGTAAAAAGAAATTATTTCGACAGCTGTATACCCCTGTGTTCTATTCTTTTAGCTTATAAAAAGAATCAGCTCAAGATTTTTATCCTGTAAGATAATTGAGCTCAAGGGCTTTTTGTCAATGGCTTATTTTTCGCTCAAGTTCCCAGAGCTAAGAGCTGTCTTTATATGTAGTGAAGAGAGGATACTGCTCTGAAATAAATAAGCACTTATTTATAGATCCATTTTATATTTTTTGCCACTATGAAATAGTCTTTTTTCTTTTATTTTTTAATTCCATCAAGATCCCATTTACACGAGTTTTCATCATGCTATTACTTAAGGGAAAAAAAAAAGAACATATCCTTTCCCTCTCTTCTCTCTTCAACCCAAAAACCATACAGCCTTCTTCTGAAGCAAACTTCAAGTATTTACGGATGAGCTGGACCCCACTCTTGCCCAAAGGTAGAGGAATAACCTCTCCCCAGAACTTGGAGCAGAGGTGCTGTCCACGTCATCTGAACATGGCATGTACCAAGGAGCACCACACAAATCTGCCACCCATAAGTATCATGGGGAAAAAAAAAGTGACAAAATTAAAAACTGACAGAATGCCCTGCAGAGTCCAATTTTTGAGTAGAAGGAATGTCTAACTTTATGCACCAAAATTCTAATGAATGCATTGGAGTATTTTTATATTATTCTGTAGTTTGTATGTGGTTTGGGAGGGGGGGCTTTGTTGGTGTTTTTGTTTGTTTGTCTGTTTAGTTTGGGTTTTCTTCTGAAAAGGAATAGTATTAAGTGTGACTGTGTCCTGCACAGACCTGTGTAGAATTATATTGTCAGCTCAATCTCTGTCTCCACCCTACCAATACGATTTTACTTTTTCAGGAAATTTTATCAATTCCATAACTTGCTCCAGTTATCATAATAAATTTAGCATTCAATAAAGAATGGGACATTATTAGATAATAAGATACATGGTTCATTTCCTAGTGTGCATAAAACAGTATCTTTTGTGTATGCAACTATTGCTAATTAGGGCATTCACCTACCTCCATATTTTAGACTTAATAATTGCTACTTTGGATATTCTAGAACTTGGCTTGTCCCATATTCATTTCAAATGTCTCTTTAATGGCTGCCCAAAAGTAGTTTTTGGACTTAATAGCAATATATGCAGGATATATAGCTGATGTCAGTATATATGTCTGCAATATACCTTTGGCAGCAGAATACCCTTGCAGCATTCATCCTCCTCACCCTATGATGCTCCTTAGCTCTCCTTACTTACATCCAAGTTTACAAGTTTTACTCTCAAGGTTAATGACCCACTCCTGTGCAGTCAATTTTACACCAGGCATTCGTTTGTATTTCAAACAGTGGCTCCTGTACACTTAGATTTCCTAGAATTTTCATGGACATGCTAAATCAGCTTTTCTTGACTTTGCTTAAATACAGTTTGTGGACAGGATTCAAATTCACGCCAGCTTGTTTAAGCAGCAGCACCTCTGAATGCAACATTTCCATTCCTTTCTCAAATATATCCTCTAGCATCACAAAACATCTGCTCAAATATGAAAATAAATGCCCCTTAAATAATATAAAGAATAATTTGAAAAATATCATTAGCAAGCAAAGTAAAATATATTTTTAAAAAATAGCCACTACTTCATTTGGATATTTATTGTCAACTTTTTTTGTTAATATAGAAATATATCTAAAGCAACATAATGCTTGAAAATAATTCAACCTGAATTTCCAGAACCTGGGATTTCAGCACTCATATTGTCTGCTGACATCATCACAGAAGAAGAGACCACCTTTTTGCACAACCACTCTTACAAAAGGGATTCCCTTTCATGGAAATCCAGGTGCACAATTCCAGCAAGAATCATGTATAGTACCTTTGTTGGATGTGGGGTTTGGTTTTGTTTCTTTGTAAGTAGGCCTAAAAATACTGTTTGTTTTCCCTTATTTATTCACAGTGGTTCATTACCAAGATTTTTAAAGAACAAAACCAAATTACTGACATATATATTTGTCATGTGGTTTATAAAGTCGCAACAATTAAACATGTTAAAATTATTTTCTCTCATTTACAAGAGAAAATGGATCAATATTAGCTGTGCTTTTTGCTTTCTAGATGAAAAACAGTAGGATTTCACCTTGAATAATGCAAGACTGCTTGAATTAAAACAAAGGAAAATGTAGACATGCTTTTTTTGTTATTATCCATTTGGGGTTTTGTAAGGAAATCCTGTTGCACATCACCATCAAAGGCTGAAATTAATTATAAAACCACATATATCCAAAATGCTGTTGCACTTGTGTAAGTTTCAAAGAAGACAGCATCATTGATATTTATCTTACTGTACAATTACAGGACTTGCACGGTATTTTACATATTAAGAAACTCTTTTCTAAGAACTTAATCTCTGAATATTGACACTTCTTTTCCTCCCTGCTTCATATAAGGTTTAGCTTTCAGAAGAACTTTTCATTCCTTCTGAAGTAAAGGAAATTATAATTTTCTTATATAGAAGTCTATTTTGGGGCATTTGCACATGGTCTGAGGCTCTGATGTATACATGCACATTAGGAAAGTGGACTTGAAAAAAGTTTTGTGAATCCTCACACATTAAATATTTTCAGCATGCTTGCATCCAGTTGTCAGCCATGGGATGGACAAAACTATAAGATCCAGGAGTAGAAGGTTCTTATAAGACCCTGAAGGATTCATAAGCCATCTGTATTTTCAAGGACAGATCTTTTGGAAAAGCATTAATTGACATGAAAAAGCACATGGAAATGATGCACACGAGTAAATACTGCAAATGGTACAATGGTGGATAATTATAACAACCTCTTAAATGAGATGTTCTGCACATAAAGAGGCTCTAGGCAGCCTCTGTTCCTCTGTTCTCATTGTTCTTCATTGTTTATTGCTGACAGCTTGTGTCATGTATAGCAGTTTCATGTTTATGACACCCTAGATAAGCCACTGAATTTCAACAGAGATTCTTATTTTAAAGAAATGTCATGTCACTCCTTATAAATGAGTGAAAATAATATTTTTCACATGTCCATAGGCAATTATAAATTTGCCTCTCCACCTTAATAAATGCTATGAGAAAAGGTGCCATCAACCATCCACCACCCTATGGTCAAATTTTGATTTAAAAAATACACTTCAAGTAAAGTGCACATTTTAAAAAAAGGGTCCGGACAATGATGAACTATGCTATTCACGAATGTAAATACTGAGCATAAGCCTTTTGAATAAAATCCAAATTAAGCATGGCTTGAATCCTTTGTACCACAAATTTCAGCAGCTTCTGGCATACCTGCTAAAAACTCTGAAACGCTCTGACATATACAGAAAATTATTTCATGACAGGCAATAAATGTTTTAGTTGTGCTCAAGAGCTTTGGTCCATCCAGCTTCCACTAAACCAAGCCAAGCCCTTTGAAGGACCACAGTCTAGCCATGGGTACCTCCCACAGAGACTTCCACAACTTGTTCTTCCTGCTGTGGGGCAAACAGGTGGCCAAAGCTGCTGCCACCAGGAAAGCTCCTGAAGGGCCACTGAAACATTCTGGGCTCTCCCCAGGTGTTTATTTCTGTAGATTTGGATCACAGACAAATCACACCCCACTCTGTTCTATGGCACCTGAGATTTCTGGGAGGGACAGAGGAGCATCCAGCCACTTCCACCTGCAGGGTGGCACCACAAGACTCACAGAGGGCACCACCAGGGTCAGCCCAGACTTTGGCCCCGGCTCCACCACAATGACAGCGAGTCACAGTGGCAGCAGGTCACCACAGGTACCCACTGGCACGGGCACCCTCTGGCCAAAATGGGATTGAATGGCTGGCCCTGCTCCAGGAAGCTCGACAAACCCACAAAACCCAGCACAGCTGAGACACATTAAATATCCTCTGTTTCCTGAGGAGATGTTCACAGGTACACTCTAAATGTTACATGTTCCAGATTGCTCTTTCTTTTTGTTTCATTCTGAAGGTACTCAAGTTTGTCAAAGCTTCATTTACATTACTGAATTGCAGATTCAGGTTATCTTGCTGGATTCAGTGAGTTATCCACAGCCTGATACATGCCTAGCTATCCCAAAATGAGATGTGCATTAAATCATGCCCTTTGCAAGACATATTTTATACTTCCATGTAATTTGTACAACTTATTATCAGCCGTACTGTCAGAGACAACACAAAAACTGTTCAACTGAGAAAAAAATTCATTTTCCCTTGATTCTGAGAGGGAGGAATACCAAGAAGAATATTAAAAAGGTGATAAGCATATGTTACTGATTTTAAATATTCAAGAAATTTATTTGAGGACTTTGAAATGTCATGGACATCAGGCTGTGAAATTATTATTTTGATACTATAAACAGTAAAATATAAAGATGTGTTATTGCCATGCCATATGACATTTTCTAAGCGATTGCTTCCCCATTTTCTATGTCAATTGGGTAACTTTTTGTTAAACATAATTTTACAGATTTTTTTTATTTTGTCTATTTTTAAATGAGAAAGCTGGTAGCTTTATTTCTCCGAGTCTATAATGCTCAAACATACTAAACATTTTGATTAAATACATACTTACCTAAATTAAAAGCATTATAATATATATACATTATTAAATATTTTATATAATTAAATGTATAATGTATATTTTATGTATTTTCTAAATTGCATCTAAAAGTTTTCATTTACTAATATAAAAAAGAAAACACAAGTAGGTTATTTTTGAACACATACCGGACAACAGTGAAAAATACTTCCACTCATTACAGTGACTGTGTTTCAGAATATATAAAAATGAACAAACAGGTTGAAAAAAGAACAGAATGTTCTGATTTCATTTGTAGTGTAAGGGGGAGCAGTGGCACTGAATCAACAGTGCTTTAAATGGACATGGCACAGCAGAAATCCTAACAGTGCTACACCTCCACACCCCAGTGAGGAGAACTTAATATCCATCCCCTCAGCAATGCAGCCCTTGGCCCAGGGAGCTGTCCTGGGAGACTGTGGGGTCCCAGGGGGCAACACCCACCCTAGTACCCAGCCCTGCACTGCCACCGACATCCCCCACTCAGAGTCCAGCCCACACAGCCCACTGTCCCCTTAGGTGACATTCAGAGGGGACCATGGATGGATTCAATGGATATGATCCCTGTTACATCTTTTTTTTTTTTTTCTTTTTAATCTGCAGCTTCTGGCTCGCCTGCTGATGTGATTTTTCAGTCCCATGATTTTCATAGAATCACAGAATGGGTCAGATTAGAAGGGATCATGATGAGACTTTTGGTTCAACCTCCCTGCTCAAGCAAAGTCATCCCAGAGCACACATGGTACAGGGTTGTGTCCAGACAGTTCTGGAATATCTCCAGTAAGAGTTCTGGAATATCTCCACACCCTCTCTGGACAATCTGTTCAGTGCTCAGCCACTGCACAGGAAAGAAATTCTCCTTCATATTCAGGTGGAACTTCCTGGCCATCAGTTCCTGCCCATTGCTCCTGTCCCATTGCTGGGACCAGGGAGCAGAGCCTGGTCCATGCCCTGGCCCCTCCCTGCAGACACTGACACACAGGGATGAGGGCCCCTCTCAGCCTCATCTTCTCCAGGCTGCACAGGCCCAGCTCCCTCAGCCTTTCCTCACTGAGCTGCTCCAGTCCCTCCATCTTCTTTGTCCCCTCCACTGCATCTGCTCCAGGAGCTCCCTGTCTCTCCTGTCCTGAGGAGCCCAAACTGGACACAGCACTCCAGATTTGGCTTTATCAGGACCGAGTAGAGGCTTAGTATCTCCTGCCTCTGCCTGCTGGCAGTACTCTTCCTAATGCACCCCAGGACCCCATTGGCCCTCTTGGCCATAAATGGCACTGCTGGGCAGCTTGTTACCGCCCAGACCATCAGGTCCTTCTCCCCAGAGCAACCTTCCAGTCTCCTATTCCAGTGGTTCTTCTCTATTTGCAGAACCCTGCAGCATTTGCCTTCAGTGAGTTTCAGACAGTTCTTCTCTGCCCCATATTTCCAATCCACCAAGGTCTTTCTGAAGAGCTGCACAGCTATCTGGTGTATCAAGCACTCCTCCCACCTTTGTGTTCTTTTATCATGCTTGAGCTCCTGTAAGGCACTTCCTCAACACCTTGCTCTCCTATTTATAGATTTAATTAAGTAATAAAGGGAAAAAGAATCTTAGACTGTGATAAGCTATTTACCAATCGAATATGCGTGCTCTTATTGTGCAGTTATGTAATTTATTATGGAAGTGATTAATATATTCAATATGCACTTCCTCCTAATGAGTGCTTTGTAATTGATTCATAACACTATATCACAGTGTTTTCCTGCAAAATGCACGAGAAACAGTGGGGAAATTGACTATCGCAACTGAGCTCTGTAACATGTAATCAGTTAGAACTGCTTTGCCTTCCGCTTAGGCAATAAGCAAACACTATATTGTGTAATAAGTCATGCCTGCTGTGTTGCTAGGCACTGTACTAATGACTATGCTTAACATATGTGTAAATTATTGCACCCTTACTCAGATCCTGTGGTGCCTCATTGCAATTTCTCATTTTTAAATACAAGTGGAGAAAATACAAATTAAAGGAATTTTTTACACAAAAATGTGGCCTTTGGTTAAAAAAACCCACGAAACAGCAAAGAAAACCCCCAAACCTAAAGTGTTAAACCACTTTTTATAATTTATGTAAAATACATAGAATTCAACAGAATACTAATTTAAGTACTTACTGGCAAGATTTAATAACAGCTGTCAGGTTGGGACTCCACTGTCTCAGACACAACTAATGCATATAAGCACTTATAGTCCCAACCCCAACATATTAGGAAACATTTCTACATGGAAAGGGTGATCAGAGGCATTGGAACAGGTGCCAGGTGGTGGAATCAGTGTTCAAATGTGTCTCTTGGGTTTATGGTTGAGTGGCACAGATGGTGGTGGCTGGGTTAATGGCTGGACTCTTTTGGAGGTCTTTTCCAGCCTTAATGATTTTATAATTCTACATTGTCAGCCAAGATAGAATCCTAAGACAAAGCAAAATTAACCTCCTGTGATATCCCACCCTTAAGGGGAAGGGAGACTTAGGTTCATAAATGCATATGGTTAAAAGAATAACAAAAGTCAGAGGATCCACAAAAACTCACCAAGTTTTAGCAGTAAATTGCACACTTGGCATGGAAATTGGTATGTTAGTCCCTGACCTACTGTATAAGGGAATGGCAGCAGGTTTTGGATAAAGGGGTAAGATGAAGAGAGAAGGAAAACAAAGCAAAAAGAAAGAAAGGAAGAAAAAGAGAAAAAGACATCACCATTCCTTGTTCCACTGCTGGTACAGCCAGTGTCCAGGGTCCTGGGGTGCACAGCCAGGCTTGCTGGTATTGCCTCTTTATGTGTAGGCATCCCCTGCCCTGAAGATAAGTTTCTCACTTTCTATGCAAAGTAGTTTTAATGTCCATTCTTCCAGACCTTTCTGGAAATGGGTCAGAGGCTTTGGATGTCTTGGGTGTTCCTGATCACTCTACAGTCCATGCCCACTTCTCAACCTCATTTCTTCTCTTGTGCTGTACTGTGTTGTGCTCATCTCTAAGAAGTAGAACAAGGATGTTTGTCCCAGAAAAGTGCTGTCCTACCTTCACATGACCCCCTTCTCCAGATGCATCTTGCTTTCCCATGTGTGAGGCATGTTATTACCAACAGTTCTTGTCTGTTGTTCCCAACAGTCCTTGGCTGGCTCCATGGCCATCCAGCTTTCAGTGTTTGAGACATTCACATTAATAACCCCATATCTTTTGGGATTCCATACCTCAACACTTGCAATGAACACAGGAGCAAATATAATATGGCAGTTATTCAGCTGGAGCTACTCCCTCCTCCTGTTGTTTCACTCACCGAGATTTTGCTGAAAGAAAATTTAGAGGTGGGGAACAACAGTCAACATCTGACCAATGCTTTTTGAGGTTAGAACAGCCTGTTCCACTCCTCAGTGTTCATTAATACTGCAGCTTGTCACTGAAAGCATTCCCTCTGTCTTTAACTTTTATCTCTTCCACAGTCTAATTAAAAAAGTTCAGGGTGGAGTTAATTACTGTCTATAACTGTCTGGAGCAGTGAGACATCTGCAGAGACAGTTACTAAAGAGGGAAGAAGCAGGGAAGACTTCACCATATCTTTTGAACAAAACAAACTCAAATCACCCCTCCACTCCAACCCTGCCACATTCAATCTGTTCAGACATTCAAAATAGAAACAGTCAGATCAAAAAATCTACCTTGTCACTTCTATTAACTGGAGCTGTGATGCCAAATGAAGGTGTGCTAAGCACAGTGAAATGAGGCCTGAGAGGTATGGGGCTTGGGAGATCAATGTGTGAATGCAAGACAGCCAGAAATCTGCACTCCAATGAAAGAGAGCATCATGCATAATGCATCTGTTACCCTTCCATAACAGCAGATGAAAATTGCTTAAAAAATGCAAAGCTTTCTTACATGACAGGTAAACCACTCTTTTCCAAAATCTTTCTTAGACTGATTTATTGACATATACAGACTGCTATTAATATATTGCAAACAACCATTAAGACAATCCATTTATCTGAATTTCAACACCAAGCTAGAATTCAAAAAAAACAGCTCATATATGGCCATTGTCTTGCTGCCATATGGAACCCTTTGAGAAACAGGAAAGAATGCAAGAGTAATAAACCAAATTACTCCTACAAAGGAACAATAATGGAACAGTACACCTACTTTCTCAGGAAGCATCAAACAATGCATGTGTTGTTTTCTATGATTTTGTCTCTCAAACATGTTATATATTTTACCTCACCAATACATGTGTTGCATTATATGAGATAAACCAAAACAACTAAAAAAAATCCAAACAAAAAAAAATTGAAGTTGTTCTCAATAACTTCCAGAAAGTTTGAACAAAGAAGTTATGAAGTGACTTCAAACAAATGCTTATCCACAAGCTATAATGAAATATATATGGAGTTGATCAATGGATATCAAATACAGTGGATAAGGATTAATATGATATTTTTGGTTACAGTTCAATAGTTTATTTCTGACAATAGAAAAACACTTTTTTCTCTGACAACAGAGAACTATATTTGTATTTACTGGAAAAGGTAAAGAAATTATCTTTTCGTCAAACATGCAGTAAAACACCAGGAACAGAATATTCTCCAGAACACAGAGCTGCTGCAATAAGCAAAAATTAGTTTCTGAGGAAAAGAAAACCGCCTTTTCTGAGGAAAAGAAAATAAAATAAAAAAAAAAAAAAGAAGGGAATACTTATTATGAGACAACACACAGAAGAACAGAAGAGCTATCCTGAAGATGGAAAGCACATGAATATAATCTGAAAATGATCAACAGATCTACTTTAGTGCAAGACCTCTAGGGATGGGCAAAAAAGCAGAAACTGGGTGATGAAATAAAGTCATCTTCAGCAGGAGGGCTATATAAAGCATAAATTGTCTTTTATAATATTGAAAACTAAGTATGACTAATGACAGCCATGAAAGATTTCCTCTGTGTGCTTTTTGATGTTCTGATCATAAAGCTGGTTTCCTACTTTGTTGTAAACAATCTGATTTTGGCAAGAGAGATGCTTCTACATTTAAGTCCTGTGGGCATTTATCACAACCACCTCTTAAAGCTAAGATGGGCTTCTTAAACCACCCTTAAGTTTTAAACTCAGATATGTGCTCAAAATGTGTATGTAGAGTCAAACCACTTTCTATTCTAAAGTGGTTTTTAAGGTACAGGTTTTTATTTTACATAGTAGAATTTATCCTTTATTTTAAAGGACTTCATCAGGAGTTAAGTGTTCACCACCACTTTAAAGATGAAGTGCCCATCACAGAGGGAGTGCCAAACACATCCTTGCCTGCACAGCTCCAGTTGCACAACAGTTGCACAACAGTTCCCAAAGTGCTGAGCAGCTGCACAACAGCTGCTCCCCCATCTCCTCATGCTTCACACCTTGTAAGAGCCTCACTGCCCCCTCTCAAGAGCACTTCAGCATGTTCTTCCTGGAGTGTTTTTGTCACACAGCGTGGACAAGCAGCAGGAGAATCTTAATATATACTCTGCTATCAAGATCATCTAACACAACCATAAAAAAAAAAAAAAGAAGGAACAATAGAGGGATACTGCTGACTTTGCTAGAAGTTTTTCTCAAAAAATAGCAGATTTGTGTCCTTCTGTTGTGTTTGGTGTTGTCACCCTATCAATCTCTTGCTGTTTCTAAAAGTTATATCTATATTTGTCCTAATAGCTATGAAAAAGAGTCATTCAGATAGACTTTCTACATAGACAAGCTGTGTTTGTTTTGGTTTTGTTGGCTTTTTTTTTTAATTTTTTGTTTACACAGAGCTCTTTGAAAATGCGCCCTTTGCATAGTAGACATTTTTTGGCTCTGGAGCCACAAAATTGGACATCAAGTTGTCAAATGGTATAAAATAAACTATTGCAGGTACACCAGCTCACAGAATAGTGAACCTGCTAGAACATTATTTCCTAAGCATTTTGGAAGAGTTCTATGAAACTAAATGTTCTTTGCCACTGAGTTTGCAAAAGGTAGAAGAGGGCTCTAGTCTTCAACTCGAAACCATTATGTAGATGAAGTTAAGGTTTTCTTAGGAAAGAAAAACTCTATTCATATTGTAACTACAATATCCTCAGGATATATTTTTGAAACATCTCCAGCATTATAATTTCAGTTGGCTAGAGTAATTGAAGTTAAATAAATAACCCACAAGAAATTCAATTTTTCCTACATTAAATTTAAAAAGGTAAAATATTTTATGTATTTGCCAAAACAATTTAAGCCTCTTTTCCCACTTTTCTGTATGAGGAAGTATGATGTAACTCTGCAAAGAAAAGAAAATCCTACAAAACCGAGAAAAAGCACCTAAATCTTCTGATTCTGGAAAAGCATCGATGGAAACTTACTTTTTGTATCTCACTGAAAACTGGTAGAAAAATTAGAAGAAAGAGAAAAGCATGTAACATCACATAACCAGCACTCCTTTTGCTACAACAGAGGATGTACATGAACAGAAACCAATATCTTCCTATCCGGTTAGGAAAAATTATTAAAAAAATATATTTTTCCCTAATAATTTTACCAAACCTTTCAGCCAAAACTGGCTACAAATTAGAACTCTAAATCAAGAAGTCAACAGACATTATACTTTTCTAAGCACATTTTTATGGACAATGAAATTTTGAAAAAAAACCAACTTCCGTTTGAAACACAATTACATTTCTTCTCTCCCCTGCCCCATTTTGACAGCTCTAATTCCATGTCCATAAAGCTTTAAAAGTAGTTATCTTGAAGGTTGGGACTTTTCAACAATTCTCTTATTTTAATTCTACTTGGAAGTTTCTTTTATTACCTTACTGCGCAATATCTTGAATGCAGTATCTGAATCTAGCAAGTAGCAAAGACAAAATATTCTAGAACTCTAAAATTCTCTAAACAAAAGAAATTCATCCCTCATCATTCTTGAGATCTGTCCAATCCTTTGTCAAATTTACTTCTGAATTTTATGCCAAATTTTTTTACCATCTCAAATTCCAACACTGTCTCTGAAATCCCTTGTTGAGTACCTTAGCACACGAGCTAGAAAAATTAATTATGTAACACATCAAAAAAGAAAAACTACAATCAATATAAATAAAAATACAGATACTGGAGTATCTGTATTTTCCATCAATGAATACTAAATTCAAGAGAAAAAGAAATTAAACAAAAATAAAAATTGGCAACAGTTACAGCTTGGCATTTCAAAAATAAACCTCCAGTGGAGTGTCTTAACTCCACTGTGGTATAAGAAATTTTATTTCTTCAGTTGTCTTAAAATAAGGTAAGACAGAAATAGTAATTAATGAGTGAAAGTTAGATATGAAGACGGAAATAGCAAGAGGTGATGCAAAACAAAACCTTTTATTTTTTTCTGGTAATGGGCTGTTTCAGACACCAGCCCTCTGAGCAAGGGTTGTGACACTTCCCAACTTCGAGGTTGGATTTGCAAAGGGCACTGGCTGCTCCAGGACCAACTGGGGGCCATATAAATCTGCACTTGGACTGCCTTGGGACAAGTATAGACAGAGGCTGGACAAGGGAAATGTGGGACTCCTATTCCTTGCACACATTATTTTTTCCCTGAAAAGGAGGGGTGCTGTTCTCCAGTTTTGATCAATAAATCATATCAAGGTGCAGGTGGAAGGTTCTGCACAAGATGTGCAAGAACAAACCCCCAGTGCTGTCCATGAGTTCCAGCAAAATGATGCTGCCCATCCTAAATAATTTTTATTAGTACCTTTAGAGGATATAGGATACAAATCAAAATCAGAGCAAGGTGGAAACATACAAATCATTATTACTGATGATGACCATTGGTCTGAATCCACCTCCAAAATGTTTTCTGTAAGAATCATGATACAAGTTTCTTGGGGGAGCCCAAAGAGAATGATGGAGTGACCAGCTGTGGTAATGCTTTAAGGGTGGTCCCCTTCAGGAGAGAGGGAAGTGCAGGCTTCTGGCACCTGGCTGTGCCCAGGAAGATGCTGACAGGTGCAAATAGGGTGACATAAGGATCAAGGTAGGTCTAAAGAGACCTCCCAGGAAATACATTGTCCAGCTTAGGTAAAGAAGGGAAGTAATTCAGTTATCAGAAACACAGATGCAGTCAGTGACAAGACTCAAAGACATACAATGAGACATGAGAAATTGTAAAACTTGGGTTTGATTGACATTGTTTGGGTGGGGGGTGCTGGTGTTTATTTTGGTTTTGTTTGCATTTTTTTTGTTTAGTTTTGCTTATTTGCTTTTTTGATTTTTTTGGTGTGCATTTGTTTTTTCATTAACACATTGCTAAGTATTTACTTTGAGATGCCCTTTGATGTAAAGATCAATATACATGAGAATGTGAGAACATAATCACAGGAAGACAGATAATTAGTAAATAGCAGTAGAGGAGAATTTTAAAAACAACGTAAAATGTAGGTGAGTGAAAACCAGGTTTTATAAAAGAACAATAGGTTTTACCTTTGCAAAAACCCTGATCCTAAAAATGTCTTCTTAGGAGTATGTGCTTGCAAATATTCAGCATTTTCTACTTGGTACATATTTTTTCCCCAGACTATAACCAATGAGCTCTAAAAGCAATGCTATTTTTTTCTGTATGTCATCTTATTCCTACTGGCAGGTGGGAACAGCAACCCGAAACACTTCCTAACATGTGTTCAATGTTAAGAAAAACAGCAAAGTCATATCCTAAAAGCCAGCTGAAAGAATGAAGAAAAAAAAATTGTAGGAGAGATTGTAAGAGAGACATGAAAATTAAAGGAGCAGAAAAAGTCATCCGTATTTCATATATCTCTTTCAGTTTTTTAAGGGTTGTATTAAATCATCACCAGTATTCAAAATATTACAGTTAACGGATTTCTCTGTTCTTTTGCCATATCCAATTACTAAACAAAAAACTACTGCTATAAAATGCAGTCTGTGCTGAAGACTACCACATCCCTATGGCATCAAAAGAAATTCCCTTTCCCTCTCTGACAGCTGCTGCTAAGTTAAATCTGTTCTCCTTTGGATCCTGAGTTATATACCATAATATCAAAGTCAACATTTTTCCTTATGAAGTCTGCAGCTGGAAAATCAATTTATCAATCAACTATTAGTCCTCTATTACTTTACATATGTATTTTGAGGAGATATTTAAGAGGTAAGGCAAAAATGTGTCTCTACTAAATATTGCTCTGGACAGTTTATACTTCAAAGTGCATTTCACATTATAAGGAATACATAATCTGCTTACAGTTTTTTAGAGTCAGAAACCTTCAAATCATTTCATGGAGATTTTTCACTCTCCTTTACTCACATTTTAGGCCATCAAAAGTATGATGACATGAAACCTACCAAGCACAGCTGAGTCCTGAGCCAGCTGAATTCCCAGTCACCTGCAATGTTGGCAATTAATTCCAGTGAAATGAACTAAAGTGATTTTAATTGTCACATTGAAAGTGAATACAGGACTGTGAAGCACATAGAACAAGCTGCTGGAGACTTCAATCAATGTTAATATGTTCTGTTAGAATCACAGAGGGAGAGTAATAAAGACAGTGCAGCACACAAAAGGTGCAGAGGACTAAATTAAAAGCACAAACTTGAGCTCAAAACAAATCTGATCAAGCTTACAAATATTGCATGAGACCTGGAGACCAACAAGTAAGAAAAAGTATCAGAGATGTGACAAACATGAGAAAGGAAACACCTTTTTAGGTGTAAGATGTAGCTGCTGTACAACTTATTCTAATACACTTTATCATCTTGTTTCATAAAATTCATAGTGATTTAATGCATTCTCAACACTGCCCCATTCTGCTGATTTGCACTACACTTTTATTAAAAATATGAAACATTTTAAAAATTGTGTCCATCCCAATATTATCCAAATGTCTTTTCCCTTCACTGTTCTCAGGAACAACTAAGGAGAAATGCCCAAAGCAATATCACAAAGCCTTTCTAATACATCTGACACTCTGGTAGTTCAACATCCTAATGAACAATAATTACCTCCCAAGCAAGTCTCATACTCCTCCCTGGGTGATAGAACAATGTTTCCCTGTCAGCAGTGGTTTCTGTCTGAGAGCCCTATCCATATTATTTACCAGATTTCACCTGAAGACATTTTCATATTCAATTATTTATTTCTTTTTAAAACAGGATCTTCAGTGTCCAGGATCTGTCAACACTATGTGAAACTACAGAGTAACATTAAGTCTGGAAAGCTTAACACAATCCCAACACTTCATTAACAAAAGTCAGTCTGGAAAACTCGGATGAATTAATGGTGAGGAGGCAGCTAGAGGGCTTAACTGTAAGGAACTCAGAGAACTACCTGTGTATTGTTTTAACGCAGAAGTTAGTGTTTCATGTTTTTGAGATTTTAGTCAAAAACTCTCCTAGAAAAAAAATTATGAACTGAAACTCCTCAAAAACATATTCTGTTATTTGGAAATTACTCACCCACATTAATGTATGCAAAGAATCAGACAGTAGCTCCCATTTAAGTCACAGCCAGTAGCAGAATCAATATTCAAAATAAAGGAAAAAAATTTCAACCCCCCCTGAATTTTGCTTTCATCATTAATTAGATCACTGCTCATATTCTGAGAAGTGCTGTAGGCAGGTGGTTACTTCTCAAATGCTTTAATCACAATGAAAAGACCCTGGGACTTGCTCAGTTGGTCAGAGCATGGTGCTAATACTGCCAAGGTTGTGGGTTCAATCCCCATATGGGCCATCTGCTTAAGAGCTGGGCTTGGTGATCCTTCTGGGTCTCTTCCAATTCAGACTACTGTGATTCTGTGGGAATAATTGATTCTTAACAAACTGGAAAAGTGGTGATGTCCCACACAGATGGCAAGGGAATTCTCACAAAAAAATAGGAATAAAACTAAAAAACATAGTAGCAGAGGTACTCAACTGCATCCATATATTATACCCAGTTATCACCCACCAGAGAGGGAAAATAAGCTAAGTGACATGAGCACTTACTGCATTTCCAGTCAGCAGTCCCTCTGCTCTGCAAGTAATAACTTGGGTATTTATCATGGCTATCCCCCTTTGTTCTTCCCATCCTTACATTAACAAGTCCATAAAATTGGTCCTAGAATGCTGGCTGGGAACATTTTTATTTTGCTTACGAGTCCCCTGCACAAGCTGACCTGCCCTGCTGCTGCCTGCTCCTGCTGGGAAGCTCCAAGAGGGGATGAAGGGGTAGCACAGAGCAGCAGCAACTGGAACTTAGGCTATGTCAGGGGGGTCCCACCTGTGTTTCATGGGCAACCAATCTGCTGCCATATTGCAATTCTATTGACATCAGGGAATTTTCAAAAAGGACCAAATCTACAATTAGTCTGCAGCTGCAGCAGAAGCCTCCAGTACTAAGATGGAAAGGATTACAAACAACCCCCCTGCCCCATCTGTCAAAATGACACCACAAGCTTGAGGAGATTTTATTGCAGATCAAACCTAAAGATCTTCAGTTTATATCCAGCTTACAACTGATGTGCACTGAAATATGTATTTCTGAAAATGGCTCCAGAAACAGCCAATCTCGAGCCATCAGGAGGGGGACAGAGCAGCAAGAAAGGGGACAGTTTATAGGGAGAAGAGCACAGCCATGCTGCATGGATTAAAATCGTATTTATAGCATTCCCTGGATTATGTGAAGCAGCTGGAAAATGAAGTGACCTGCAGCACCACCCACTCAAACATCCTCTCCTTGCCTTGGGATTTTCCATCAGGTTTTAGTCTTGCTTAGCCTACAACATGTTCTAAATAAATAGTAGGACACTTTGATGAAAGGAAAATAAATCTCTCTTTAACGTGGTATAGTTGGAAGCATGGTTACTCACAAGATTTCACATTGGACAAGGTCTTACAAAATAAGTAACAGATAATAACAAGGGGAAAGAAACAGATGACCTAAAGGTTAGCTTTACATTTTTTACTTTTAGTAATTCATCCACTTCTCTTTCTATGTGTTTAGTATAATCTGTTCAGTGCTCTGAAAGTGTTTAATAAAGTTCTTTTGCATTATTATTAGCACAGGCAAGAAGGAAAGCAAATGACAGGGCAGTCAGGACAGATTACTTGTGTATACAAACTTGAAATTTAGCAAAGATAAACTCAGGTGTGGCAATAAATTACAAACAGCTCAGAAATAAGCAGAAGGGAGAGGGCTGGGAATTCCTGCTAATGGAAATCTGTGTGGGCAGGGGTCCAGTTTGGGGACTGCTGTTGTGGCTGGCACTGGTGGCTGCACAGGGATCACTTCAGCACAGCCTTTGGCCACGAGAGAAGTGCACAACAGCAAGGGACACCTTCCCCAAGCCCTGCTCCACTGCTCCTGCCATGAGGGATGAGGGCAGGAGCTGCAAAAGCAATGAGTCACACCAGGCACACAAAGCACATCAACATGCCGCTGCATAAGGCAGGGCTGTGAGTAGATATGAGAATGTAGTTATTTCAGGCTACCACCCACCTGGATTGTTTTAGAAGCAGCAACTCAGAGGCTGAAAAACCAAAAAAAAAAATACAATACAATTTGTGCCTCGTACTTTAAATGAGAACAGCTAGAAAAGTACACGCAGAGAAAGAATGCAATTAATTATTACAAGGTAAATTACATGAATTTCTATTATGCCCCGCATCTTAATTTTTTTATTATTATCATTTGGGGGGATGTGGGGAATGATTGGTGGTTTTTGTTTCTTCTTCTTCCTTCAAAATTCTTCTCTTTCCATATCCCTACTGAAAAAATAAAATGCTACTACTTTTTGCCAATACGCAAAATATTCTTTTTTCAGAGACTTGCAGTGTTGTGTTTACATTTGGACTTGATGATCTTTAAGGTTTTTCTTATTTTTTTTACTGAATTATGACCAGAAGACCCTCAAACAACATTTTTTCTCTTAAAACCTGAACCCTTTTTTACATGAAACAAAACTTTTGAGAGTCACTTAATGCAAATCAACACACAGATACTAGTAGTACCAAAGTTTTTTCCCAGCAATTTTTTTTCCCTGCAATATTCTTTTTTTATACCAATGCACCTTTCCCTTCCCAAGTGGATTTACTTAAACTCACTTTATCCCTTCAACTCCTCCACCACCTGAGAGAACATATACTCTTAGATAACCCTGATAACTATGACTATGAATGTTTCAGAGTTTTGTTCTTCTTTCTGAAAAACATTAATCACCCTCATTTCTGAGGGAAAAAGAAAAGTTTTCTTTAAACTTCAAGAAATGCTACATTGAGAACATTTATCTCATTCTTATCGTTAAATAACCAAAATTTATACTTTTGTAACATTTCTATACTCTAATAGCCTTAATCACTACCACGCCAAGAGACTTCTTAGATTCTTCACATTTTAAAGTACTTTTGGGGTGGATGGAACCAATTCAAGCCCCTCCTGCATGTTCCTGCACATCAGGTATTGCAGAGTGTGCAGTAAGAGCCAGCAGAGAAGCGCACAGTGCCTGCAAGACACACGGTGGGTCCTGAGGAGGTTTCCTCTCCTGTAGAAGGCTGCAGATGGCAGCTCCTGGATCTCTAGCTCACAGGCACTTGCTGCTGGAAGGTGGCAGCTCTGCACCCACTGGGGAGGGCACAGAGAAGGGAGCACCCAGACAAGAGCCAGCACTGAGACGGATGGAGAAAGCTGAAGAACATGACTTGGGACTGAGGGATGAGAGGTGAGGACACAGAAGGCTGGAGACATGGAGTTAGGTTTCTAGAAGATGCAGCAGAAATACTTGGTGCTTTTAATTTTGACTACTCTAGAACTTCCTCAGCGGCCTCACATCATTTAAAAATGGCCCTGCTCCATTTCAGTAATTTAGGCTGTTGATGAGTGTGAAGCAAGATGATTCAAAGGCTTTTACATATGTTTCATGGCACCAACAAGCAAAGTTCCCCTAGGTAGCAGGAACACTGGCATGGTTATTTTCAATATTTTATCTGTGTTACACATAACAAAGTGCATATTTTACTATAAAATAGGTAATACAGGGTTGTCTTTAACTGGACACCTTTTAGTCTAATTTCAGACACACATACAGATTAAAGTCATCTTTTCAAAAAATAAGTTCATATGAAAGTACTCTGGTAAACGAAATAAAGTGCACCAGTTTAAATGCAAATATTTGATCTAATCACCTCCACCTAACCTTATACATGTGCTACTATTAAAAGGAAAATCTAGCTGAAAACTAGAATTCACCCCAGAGAAACTGTATCAGCAGAAACACAGTTCTGGACAACATAAATTTACAGCTAAAGTTAATGACCTTTCTAGAATACATCAAGAAACCAACAATAAAGAAGGCAGCAATAGATTTTCTATTATTCTTGGTAGTATAGGTCTTTAAATCAATTCTTCACTTAGTGTGGTATTTCTCCTCCAAAACACTACACAAAGAAAATTAACCATTATAAAAAATGGTTTAAGTAATTGACTTTAAAAACAAAGTCAGCCCCTGTAGATTATCTGGCAGATAACTATCAAGAGAAATACGTTACTTAAGACAATTAGTGAAAGGTTCAAAAGTTCATTTCTGCTTTGAAATAGTATTTGGTACTCTTCAAATAATTTCCATCACAACTGGATAGTTTATACATCCATTTCTTAGTGATTTCCCATAAAGTCACTAGTGCTGCACCTCAGCTTGAAAGGAGCTAAACTGAGCATGTTCCATCCCCACCATGGCCCACCTGTGTATTGGGAGGAGGAAAAACACACCCCAAACCCCTCCCAGCTCCTGTCTGGCATAGCCTCGGTCCCCATAAAGGAAACCGTGGTGTTTGAAGGACCTCGAGGGTTCCTCAGGACCAAGAGTGGCCTCTGGCACTCAGCTGCTGCCCTAGGTGAGACTCAGCCTCCTCCTCGCTGCTCTCCAGGACATCATAGCTAGAATGAGAATCCATGGTATTCTGTTCCTTCATTTCCACAGGAAGCAGAAAGCAGTAGGTGAGGAAAATGGGATGCTAAACAGAAAATATGGCTAAAATATAACCTGACCACAGTGCAGGCTGGATGCTATTTTAGTCAATCCTTTCTATGCCTGCATGAGCACTCCAGCAATGGATTTCAGCACCTGATAGTTTCAATAAATGATACCATCCTGTTTGAGCAGGAGACCAGATACATGTCCAGGTTTTCAGATAAGAATATTCATACTTTCACATCTACTATTAATCGATAGAAAGTACACCAGCAGGATCAAGGATATGGTAATTCTGATTTTAGGAGCTCCATAAACACGAAATGAAAGGTTTAGAAGTGCTTTTTCCAAAAAAAAAAAAACAAGAAGCCAAGAAACCCATGCTATATAAAATCCCGCAGAGACATTTAAGGATGTGTAATACTTCAGAGGTCTGACCATTAGCTTCCATTTAAAAGTGAATGCTTTGAGGGTAATCACTTAGCATGCATTTGTAAATCCCACTGGGTATCTTCCCAAGTTCCTTGAAAATTTTGGCTAAGCATGCTTATGGTTAAGGAACGTTTGATTGAACAAAATGTTTCTGGCGCCTTAAAGAGGCACTTCACTGCTGAGTGAAATCTACATCTAGACTCTACTTGCTCATTGATTTCTTTAAGAGCCCTGCATAGCTTTAAGGTCTCAGCGGTATTGTTTTCCTTTTGATGTCCATGGATGCAAAATCAGGACCTCTAAAGGTGAGACATCTGGACTAAGTAACAATTTTGTATTTTATAAGTTGTATGTATCAAAGTATGTTGAACATACATTGATATACCATAATGCTTCTTTTCATATTTAGCACAGATTATTCAAGAAATACACAAGCTACATGAATAAAACAACAGCAGAAATAACCCTGTGCTGAAGAACTTACAAGTATGAATTCTGTGTAAAAAACCACGCACAAAATTGTCAGTGTAAGCCAATCTCACAGTGATGACATTAATACAATGTCTTTGTAAAATACAAAGTTGTTGTGGGTTTAGAGCTAGCCAAAACTCACTAGCCCACTTATGTTCCGTAGTGAGATATGATTTTAGAGGAAAGGAAAACGCAGGCTTAAACTTAAGACTATAAGGGAAATTTATTAACAAAACAAACTAAAAAGGAAATGAGAAGGAAAAGTCCAAATGAAACCTCTAGAACACTTCCCTCCCCCACCCACTCATCTCTTTCCCACCTGACAACACAAAAACGAAATCTGGGATTTTTAAAATCAGTTATCACTTCTACAACAATCTTTCTCTATTTCACATAGGGCAAGGAGTCTTCTTTTTCAACACTCTGGAGATATGTCCACAAGAACAGTTCTCTGTGGCTTGCATCTTCACAAAACAGCAGCTGCCC
>VWYI01003995.1:0-81903 GCA_013399455.1 Anthoscopus minutus | reverse complement strand
GCCTCCCTCCACTCACAGCTCTGTTACCTTCAGCCGCCGGAAACCAAAGAGAGCGAGTTCAGAGTTTCCCGGGCTTCACAATGGTATTCACGGGGGTGGAACTCAACGCTGAATTGCTTATAAAGCTGTCAGTTCTCAGAACTGGACAGCCATTGGCTCTCTCTGAAATTCCCAAGAGCCTCTTTCAGGAGAACCATTTCCAGGGATGTTTTACTTCCTTCTTTTCCAATACCAACCAAGGTCAAACCAGCGCAAAAGTTAAACTCAGTCATGACATTGTGGGGGAGTAAAAGTATAACAGTAAACGCTTGTATGACTTTTGGGGAGAAGAGGCAAGAATGGGAGCATACTGAGCATTTGTCAACATCCCTCTTGATGGTACACAATTAAAGCAAGTTTCTCTCATGTCTGACCTTCCCATGGCTTGGTTCACAAAGCACAGAACACTTGGAAAAAGTGAAACTTGACAAAATTAGATAAGGCATCTTCAAATGCTGTCTATTCTAATTAGGTGTGTGCAGTGCAGCCTAGAGCTAGCCCAAGAGAAACCCTTTGACATGGTATCCCATGGCACAGACAGAAGGGATCTCAGCACCCAAGGTCTCAACCCACAAATCTGCTCCTGCTGGGCTGCCCTTTGTGCTCAGGTAGGCACTGCCTAACATCCCCTGTCATGGCAAGGGAAGAAGATACTTTGCACATTTTAATGGGAAATCTATTGTTAAAATCCCTTAAGCCTCATAAGCAATCTGTAAGAAGCTTTTTGAAAGAAAAAGAATAGTTTTCTCCATACCTCCCCAAAGAAAATGTTGGCTTCAGCAGTCCATTAACAGAACTGCAGGTGCCGATCTTTCCTGCTAAAATTAAAAACTTTATGCTTACTCCTAATTCTATTATTTTTCATCGTAAACGTTGTCTCTCTAATCCTGAATTGTTCTATCTCCCAGTATCCTAACAGCAACTCACATTTTCTGTGCTACACATTTTTTTCCTCAAAGTCCAGGATTTTCTTATCTAGTGATTAAAACTGTTTAACCAATTTAACTACTTTTCATAGTAGCAGCACATCAATAAATGGAAGAATACTGTTTTTCGGGTTCCTACTGAGAAGATAAAACTCAGCAATCTCCCTGTACAATAAAGATAAAACACACAGTATCTCTCAGGCCAGAATGCGGCAGAAGAAAGTTGTATTTCATGCCCTTCACAAACTCAGAGAAGTCACTGCCCAGGAATGGTCACTGTTAGCAAGGGCACAGCTGGAAAGCCACAAATCATCAGGAGGCAGTGACTGCTGGGAAGCCTCCAGTCAATGTGGAAAACCTTGAACATCAAGGACTTCCTTCAATCTGCCCAACAGATTATTGCCATGGTCAGCCAGATTACAGGCAAATGTGATCAGGGAAGTCGCAAAGAGGATTATTACTTTAACCATAGTGGCAAGATGATGTAGCATGGAATGGAGGTCTAAACATAGGCAGGGAAGAAAAAAAAATCTACTTACTTATACAACCCATTGAACCACTTTAGAAAAAGAGTGAAGGGCAGAGAAGCAAAGGACCAGGAAGCTGTTGGGTGGGTGATGTTTGTATCCAACTCCCTTGAGAAGCTCAGGCTATTGTAAGAGCAGCCAGGCATTTCAGAAACAGCCATCTGAAACCAAGGAAGCCTAAAACAGTGAATTTATAGCAGACTTCTGAACTAAGATGATTTCTTTTAACCATGCCTGTGGAACTTTCTACCCAGTCAGGTATTTTAACTTTGAGAGACAACTGTAAATACATTGCTAAGAGTAACACTGCCATAAATCCCGCCTGGTGCTGTATACCCAGGCATCCACTACCCAGGTCTCTGCTAGGTAAATGTCAGTCATATCCTACAGTTAGAAACAGCAGAAAGATGTGAGGAGAAGCTTTTTCTGCCAAAGCTTGTTCATTAGGAGGCCCATGATGTCAGTCAATGAAGAAGCCTCACTGATGGTGAAGTACAAACTGGTATTTCCTAGAGAAGGTATTTACTACCTTTCTCCACTGCAACCCAGAACTAAGGCTGGCAAAATAAACTCCAGAGTGAATGAAAGAGAAGATGTATGAGGCTCACCAAGACAATGGGAAAATCTAAACTCAAAAGCAGAAGAAAAAACCTATTTTTTTTCTGTAATTTAATGAGAAGTTACAGGGATTGAAGCTTCATAAAAGACTATTTATTATATATATACATACATTGTTAATAATATAGGTAAAAAAATAACCCTTTCTTGTCTTTATTTCATAGACAGCTCTCAAAATATGGAATGGGTTGGGCTTTTTCTTTTCAAACTGGAATTTACTACCTTTCAGTTGTTATTGGCCATTAGAGTGCAAACTTAAGAAATCAATACACTTTACCTAATGTATCAGAAAGAATGAAGATATTCCATTCAAACAGAAAGAGGATTAAATATAATAAAGCATGCCTAATTAATAATAAATTTGTTTCAGGGTTTTATAATTTTTCTATGTGGAAATCAAAGCTGCATAACAGAAATAATTTTCAAACATGCAAAATAATAATGAAAACAGCAAGGGGGGAAAATAAGAAATAATTTACTTAATATTATTGTTTATCAGGCTAATAACACTTATCTCTCTAGGGCACATTGAATACAAGTTAATGTTTATAAAACTCATGGAAGCTGAAAGGTGCTCTTTGAAGTAGCAGGTATTAAAATATAGGTGTAGCTAATTCTTATTTTAATTTTCCTTTTACATGGTAATTTTTTTTATCACTGTTGCATCCAAATGCTCTCACAAAAAGCTGAATTTGAAGCAAAAGGAAAATCCGTTTGTTAAAAAAATGATTGTTAGCTATGCTCAGTTTGAACTGTCATCCTGCTAAACTGACCTATTCCACAAGAAGATGCCAAATAAGACACCAAAATATTTCTTTCCTGCTTGTTTACATAGACTACAGCCATGCCCCTGCAGATGTTCACTCTTCTCACTTTGGGTTTTCATTTTTTCTTCTACATCTACATAAATTCCTGCAAAAGGGCTTGTGCCCTTAGGGGCTAAGAAAGATGACAGCCTTTTCAAAATCATCTGTAGCAGACTTTGGGGTGGTTGAGGGTGTGAGGGAAGCCAGCAGTTCCAGCTGCAGGGAATGTTTGTCCCAAAAAGCACATGCTCCTTCCACTTTCTGAGAGAGACCAAGGAAGTCTGCAGAAGTCTTTGTCTTCCAAAAACACGTTATCCAAATCTCTCACAAAGCTCTCCAGTTAGCATGTCAGACACACGGAGATATTTGGACAATGACTGAGTTGGCAATATTTAATGGCTTTACATATTATTTGTAATTTTTCACACTACACCATCTTACACATGCTACTCCAGTGTCAGTGTCCTCCTGGTTCTGCTCCCCAGGCATCCCTGGTAAGCAAGTTTTTAAGAATAATCATGTAATTAATTCTTCCTCCTACCAACAGTGCCTCCCTAGCTTTACACACCAGCAAACTATGGCAGAGTTTACCTACCAAGAAAAGTTTCTAGACCAAAATACATCAAGCAAACAAATAAAAGCCAAGATCTGTCCCTCAGCTAGTCCTCCCAAACAGCCTGTCTCTCCTCTCAGGCTCCCACCACAATCTGCTGGATATCCTCAGCTCAAGACATCACGCTAGTTTTGATATGAGCTGCCTTTGGAAAAGTTTTTTTTATACATCAACTCATTCTCTGTTTATCTGCTTACCTTTATTTTCTCTTTCCATCAGTGTTTGTTTCATAATGCTGTTGAGATGACAGCAAAAGGTCAGAGAGGGTTCTACGACTTTCCAGCTTTCCATCCCTCCTTTAAGAAGAGGGACCACATCTGCTAGCTGTGAGTGGTATTTCCAGTGCCACACTACTCTGGTTCTGCCAGGTGAAATTCTCCCATTGTGCAGCTCACCTTAGGGCACTGGAACTCGGGCAGGGTCACCTGCCACAGCTGCAGGGCTGGCAGGCACCACCTCCCCCTGCCCATCCTGCAACAGGCTGCAGAGGGAGGGCTTTGACTCCTGCAGAAACCACCCCAAATACATCACCTGCCTTTCTTGGCTTGCAAAGGCATGCCAGTAATAAACATCTAAGACCACCAAAGGAAATTGGGTTGACGCAGGCATCTGTGTCACCCATGATAAATCAGACAGAAGTGTTCAGAGGCAAGTAGTGACTCACATTACTCACCCAAACCAAATAAAATGAAAACTCGCCATGGAACAGAATAACCTTTAGTTTAAGGACACAACCATAAATCAAAAAATGAAGATCTCTTTTTAGAAAAAATATTTCCAAATTTTCTGGCTCACCTTAAGCCTTTTCTATGACAATTGCTTATGGGCTGAGAGCAGAGGGTGGACGATTCCTTCATCCTTATCCTTTTAAATACAAACTTCTAATTTTTTGAAAGATCTTGGAGTTACTGAGCCTTCAAGAAATGTTTCATTATTCAAACTGATCTGCCTCACATTGACTATGTGTGCCAAGGGGAATTTTAACTCTTGTCTTGCAAAAGAAACCATCAGATACAGAAGTTGCTTTTCTTGCACTTCCAGCAGAGAAATACCAAGGCTTTCAAAAAAGTACTTTATCTACCCATTTTACTTTTCATCATAGTTTCTAAAATTAAATTTATAGTCTAAACATAGCAGCCCAGAACTGGGAAAAGGCCGGATATTAAATCTGCCAGGTCAGCCCAGGACTAATAGTAGCTCAGTAGGTCCATTCAGAAAAAAAAAGGATTAGAACATATATCTCACCACAGGAGAAATCTTAAGAAAGCACAAATCAAGATATTCCCATATGTAAGGACAAAGGAAAAATTGCCCCCCCAGCTAAAACAATTTTTTTCCCTTTTCCCAGCAAGTCAATTGACATAATCACAGTATTTCTGACCTGGCACATAATAAACAGGATGTGAATTAAAAACAAAACAAACAAATGAAAAAAACAACCACAAGCAACAAACAAAACCTACACCCAAAAACAAACAGCAAAAAACTGCTTTTGTTTCTATGCAAAATAAAGTCTCCACACAGGCTTAGAAAGTAGCAAAGCACATGGATGCCTAACAATGGCAGGTGGGATTTTCATTCCTTTGTTCCCAACTGGAGTTAGCCTGGTTGGCTTTCTGCACAGAACAAGCCTGCAGAAATCACAGCAGTCTAGAACTCTTGGGTCAAACAAACATTGGTTGCATTAGGAGTAAAATAACTCAAAGTACAATCAAAACTGCAAAGAAAACAGCAGAAAGTACAAATATGTCATGCAGTTTAAGAAATGCCTTTTACCACATAACCAAAATGGATAAAAAAGAGGATTTGTTATTCTCTCCTCTCTCTCTTTGAGGCTCTAATAAAAAAGTCAAGTACAAAAAACCCATTGGGAAACTCTGCACATTCAAAATTATTCTACTTCGAGTCACAGTGTGTACTACCGAGGTGCTTAGCTTGATAAAGGTGAAATCTTGTCTCTGAAACTCTCCATGTTCTTCAGACCCAATCTTATTTTAAAGTAATTGACTGAAACTTAATCTCTGGATTCAGTCATGTAGAAAATAAGTTTGGACTACTAAAATTAGCAGCAAGTCTTCCCAGAGCTTAATGTTTTAAAATATTTTAACCAAAGTTTTTGATATTACACCTCATTAGCATTTCCAATGCTACTTTCTAATAAAAATTAGAACACATTCTTTCCATAGAAGAATAAGTAAAAGGTCCACATATTCTGATGCCTTGTGCCAGAAAATAGAATAATATGTAGCTTTTCATTCCCTTTAGCCATAATACAACAAATTATATTCAATGGCCAGATTATTGTACCTGAAGGGGCTAATATGACACCAGGAAAAAACAAATAATGTTATTTAATAGTAATTCTTTTTCTTCTTACATAATAAAATAAAAATAATTTAAAGTTCTTGTACCTTACAGTTTTTTGTTATTTTGTTTTGGTTTTTGTCCTTAGGAAAATTATTATAAACTGCTGTTTATAAAGGAATTATGAGATCAGACTAAAGATAATGTAAAACGACAATGTAAATTAAAAATTCAAGGCATCATAATTGAGTTTATAAGCTTATCATTCATCCTTGCTATAAGGAAAAATAAATGAAAAAAGTACACAGTAGTTTAGTCCAGAAGGACCTCATTTCTCAAGCCTGAACAAGCCAGCGAACATTTCCTCTCCCCAAAAAAACAAACAAAAAAACCCCACCAAAACAAAACCAACCAACCAAAACTCCAACTCCTCCAGCATTATTTTTACCTGTTAATTTAAAAAAAACCAAACATATATACATATCTAGGAATGACACAATTAAGGTATTATCACAACCAGAAGAGAAGAAATAGAGGAGCTGTGGAAAGCACTTGTTGGGTGAAGTCCGGAGACGCCCGAGCCGGAGCAGAGGGAGCGGCTCGGGAGGAGCCTGGGCTCGCACAGCAGCGGCCGGAGCGCGGCTCCCTCGCAGCCGCGCAGCTCTCCTGGAGCGGGGCCCGAGGCACAGACATCGCCCAGCGCCTGCGAACACAGATCTTGCATTCACAGTTCCGAAAACCGTGGGAAATCGAGCCCGAGTGAAAATTACAGGACTAAATCAATTACTTTTAAAACAATTCCGGATCTTTGGAGAAGACCAGAACGCAGCTTTAAGTCAAAAGACTGAAACTAATCAAGTTATTCGGCATAAGCCACTGACCTGGAGAAAACCGGTTATTTATGCTCTATTAGACACTCCGTGGTATTTAAATATCTTGTATTATTATTTCTAACACCTGCAGTCCCCACGGCAGGAGCTGCTCTCAGTCTTCAGCATCCCCGACAGGTGGCGTCTGGAATCCCACGGCACAATTCCATTGAAAACTTGGGAGTAATCAAAAGCTTCTCATGCAAAAGACATTCATTTATTCATGTTAATGATTTTTACTGCTTGCGTGCTGGAACTGCTCTGGCCAAACTGTCTAACCACACAGAGCAGATCACATAAATGGACACAGAGCAGAAATGTGCATCTTAGAGAGCCTCAAAGACATACAAGTGCATGAATCCATTACAGAAAAACAAATGACACAGAATAATTATCGATTAAAAAAGGGTAATAGAACTACCAGGAGAGCAATAAGTAGCCAAAAACGTATTAAATATATTTGACAAGACAGTTTCAGGCTGAAAAAAATATTCATGTAATAGTTTTACTTTGCAATTTCAGACCATCTCTTTTTTATCCCTGTACTAAGTTCAAATACATAATTTTCTTAAAGACTAGTTTTAAGAAAAAAAAACAAACAAAAAACCAAAAATACAACAAAACAACTCTTTTTAAAAACACTTCCACCTTTTTTCTTCCCCTCTTGTAAAGTAATACACTTTTTTTTTTGAGCCTGTGCCAATGGAGTATAGTAAGCAAAGTTAACAATATCTATAAGCCTAATTTCATTTCACATTAAATTTTTATTGTGGTTTGGTTTATTACACGATTCTGCAAGCACGACCTGCTGTGAATGAGTGAAAAGGAAAAAGAGAAAGAAGAAAACAGTTCCAGGATTTAATGTATGCAGAGTCCTGTGGACATGTTACCTGTTGCACCAGCACTCTCCAGAGAGGTAACTCAGTGCTATCTCTGCAGTACAGAAAGCAAGCACACGTGTCCAGCAGCTTCCCCAAAGGCACACAACAAAGCAGGGAAAGACCAAGCTAGAAACCATTGTATTCAATCTCCCAGCATTATACTCTAGCCTGGAGAGTACAGTTTCTCCTCTATGCATTTTCCCAAAATATATGTTAGAAATTCTGTATGCAATTTTTCTTATTCCATCTACTTATTGTTTTTGAAAACCATACTACAAAGATTGAAGCCAATTATTACCCTTCAGAATTACAGAACCTCATGGATTTCCGTAGCTATAGGTGTTTGAAAGCTTCAAGTTTGTTCATCTACACCTAGTTTTAAAAGAGCAGGGGAGAAAAAATCTAGTTACAACCATTTAGTAGAGCAAGATCATCAAAGGAACTATTTAATTCCAGCTCCAGTGAGAGCAATACAAATGTTATGCTTTTTATTTTGCTGGGAGAGGTGACAAACAACAGAGGAACGAGTCCTCAGGCCAGCAGGTTTCAGAAGCATGCAGAGATCATGCATTTCTAGTCTGCTACTGTTTGTGTTCAACTAAGTTCGATTTCTAGATTATTTTGAAATTAGTACCACAAAAACAAATGGTAAGGCAAAATAGAAGAAGCCAGCTTAGGGGACAGCCAGTCAGTGGTGATCACATCTTCACAGTTCATGACTATCCCAGAGAAGCCTGTTATAAATTCCTTCTGGAGGAATTTCTAGAACCAGCATCATGAAATCTCTCCCTACAGATCTTCCAAACTCTTTTATGTTTTTTGAACAACAACTGTGAAGAGAAAGAAACAACAGTCAAGCTATTTGGAATGCATTGCCCTACCAGCACCTTGCTGTGCCCATTCAGAAGAGACTTAAAATTTCTCAATCAGCATTTAAATCAAGTAAACTCTGTATGTTTTGATAAAATATATGTAATTCTCATTGAAAACAGGACATTATGAAGAGCACAACACATTTTCCTAGCATGGAGTTAAGCTATTGAGAAGCCAAATACTACAGCCAGAACTCAAGCAATACAGTCTAGGAGGAAAGAAAAATTAAAACTTTGTTGATATATAAGCAAAATTCATGGTTTTCTTCATTAGCAACCACATCTTGGAGATATTTTTATTTCCAAATATTACAATTCATTGAGCTACTCTTCTAACATTATCATGTGTAAATAAAAAAGAGATCAGCACTGAACAGTAAATATGATCTCATCATAAAATTGTCATACATTTGGAACATAAGCCTGGGTGCAAGACATTTCATCGTGAGGCTTTAAGGAAAACAGGCACCAAAGTACCTCAGGAGCAGCTGGATTCTGGGAGACAGACCCGTGTGCACATACCTGGAGGACAAGGATGGGTGATTCTAGGCTGTTTCATAAAGAAAGGCAAGGAAGAGGAGCTGTTGCATTCCATGCTAAGGAGAACCTTTAACATGTGGAAGTCAACTATGGCAATTGTGGGGAGCCATTATCAAACACCTCTGGGCCATCAGAGGGGTCATCTCCAAGGAAAAACTTAATATTGCAGATTGCTCAGAACTCCATTGGGAGGGACTGCATAGGATCTTCACAGAGGAGCTGGTGAGTGCTGGGAGTTTTTCAGGAATTCCCCTGTGGAAGCACAAACACAGTTCATCCCCTTTAAAGGCAAGGGAAGTAAACTGAGCCCCCCGTTGGCTTCAGTGTGAGCTTCAGAGTCTGCTCAAAACCACAGGAGAAGTGTTCCAGACATGGAAAACAGACCAATATCTACTGGGAGCTACAAGGGCATCCACCAGTGCATGCAGGGATGAGAGGATCTAAACAGTTAGAGGCCCATCAATCTTTTCCCAGTCCCTTGGCAAGTTATGCAGCAAATCCCTCTTGGGGGCTATCACCAGTCAAGTGATGCACGTGATTCGAAAAGACAACCTGGGGGATTCACCAAGGGCAAACTGTGCTTGACAAACCTGATCACCTCATACAACAAAAACCTGCTTAGTGGATGTGGGGTGAGACATAGACGTTGTCTCCCTGGACTTCCCCAAAGCCTTTCCTGTGGTTTCCCACAGTCCCCTCCCAAAACAGCTCATGTGTCATGGCTTGGATGAGTGCTCCATGAGGTGGGTTGGGAACTGCCTCCCCAGTCACACCCAGAGGGAGGTGACAAACAGCTCCTTTTCCAACTGGCAACCTGTCACACCTGGATGTTGACCCATCTTGTCTAAATGGTATTTTGCCAAGAAAATCTGGACCAGATCATCCTTCCAACCTGCTATCCTACGACCAAAGCCATCTTTGTGGATGACCCCAGGTTCTGAGCAGGTGCCTGACAGTGGGCAGCAACAAAGAAATGATTCATTAGGCTTGGCATCATCTCTCAACAGCAATATAATGAAAAAAACCCTGCAAGTTACTCAATATGAAAACTACATTCCCTACAAATCTCTTATTTTTGTGTGCTTATTAGGGAGCAATCTTCCATTTATAGTAAATTATGATCCATTAAATACCATACAGCCATCTTTGCCAATGAGACATTTTTGTTGTTAGCTGCTTGTGATGAATCTTAAGAATTTGATGCAGGCAATGAGAATCAAACAAATTCACATCAATTTTTGTATAAGAAATCCCTCAAACGATAATATTTTTTGACAGTCTTGTGACACAATCAAAATTTTAAACACATTTATTTATGCAAATTAACTGTGTGCTGTTAATCATAAAAATACTTCTTAATAGAATGTTAATATAAGACATTAATTAAGTAAAATATTTCTAAATTCCTCAAAGACAATTTTGCTAAGTTGTATTCTCTGAGGGCATTTAAAATTGAGCCAGATGGGAATTTTAAGTATTCAGAAGCAAGGTGTTTTCCATAATTCATATATTTTCCAGTCACTTCAACATTTCCAGCTTTGTTATGCCTCACTGCCTGCAAAGCCAATCAGCTTCTAACCCTCAAACATCACTTATTAAGGCTAAGATTTATACACTAAGAGGAAGTTTTTTCCCATTGTGGAGTCCTCTTAATTAATATGATCCCCTGTGCATGTCTTTCCAACTCAGTTAGAACACATAACCAAAAAAAACACACAAACTTCTACAGAGGTGAAAAAAAAAAGAAAAAAAAACTTTAAAGTGATTTTATATTTTCCCCCTTATAATTTCAAGCTGTCTTTAGAATTACACTCATTTTTTTTCCAGGGCCTGATCCAAAGCTCACTGAATTCAATGGAAAGACTGATCAGCTTCAATATCATGGGAGCAGGCTCATAACACACCATATGCCAAGTATGAAAGTATCCATCTGTCACTGATCCATATCTTGTTATTGTTATGTGCATTACAACAAGGGATTAGTTTTCTGAGAGATGAAGCTTGTAAAGGAGTAGCTGGAGGAGTTTCTAAACAACAGTTTCTGAACACATAAGCACCCCAGAGTGCAGGCACACATCCCCCAAGTCAGCAGCGCTACCAGGAGTGTCTGACAGCTCCAGCTCACCTCCACAGCTGTGCAGAGAAAGAGCACTGTAATCTACAGGCCCCTTCTGCCTTTTGGGCTGCCAATAAGTTTATAACTGATGGATATTTCACTGCAAGCAAGAGTCAAGCAAAAATCTACGTGACCTTTGTGTACAGGGACAGAGGACTCCGCAGCAGAGCAGTGTTACAGCCATCAGGATCCCTTCACTGGTGCCAGTGACAGCCAGCACCGGTGTCATGGGGGCATCAGCACCCTATCACATCATATTGAACTATCTGCCCTCATTTTGCTTGAAAAAACAGGAAAGAGTATTTTCCCAAGTCATCACACCTCCCTAGAAGTGTGATGGCACAAAGTCCTTTTTAAAAGCATGCTGATAAAGGCCTCCTGCAATTAAGAATCTTGCTTGTTAAATTAATTATCCTTTTCAACTTTATTCTACATCTTGGCAAACACACATAGCCCTCTAAAAAAGAGAGCAGAAGGCAGGCACTAATTCGAAGATCACCTCACCACCTCCTTTCTCTCCAGGATGAATCAGTTGCATTTGAGAACATGATGAAAATTCTTTTTACTAACCCAACCACCTTTGCTCACAAAGTGGAATAAGCAGAAGCAACTCTGCTCTGAAAGTGGCGGTCATGATGAGTGGGCTCCTATATTTAGGTGCTCACCCAAACCATGGTAAGCCCCAAGAAACTATCCTGTGAACGACTTGCCCCATACACCCACTTCCTCTCACATCTCTCTCTCAGAACAGCCCCCACAGCCAGCTGGCACCAAACTCATCCCTGCAGCTTCCTCCTCCAGGTGCCAGGAGCTGCTAGCCAGCAGCTTGTGTGCACATCTCCATCCTTCTCCCCAGCACCTCCCTATAACCACCTATGCCCCACTCCCACCCCTCAGACCTTCGTTCCCCCTTCCTTCACACTTCTTTTTCCCCATCTTGCACTCCTGCATATTTCCTGCTGTTACCTTAGTGGCACACCCCCATAAATCCCCAATCACTATTTATTCCCCCAGCCTAATCATTGCTAACCATTGCTAAATTCCAGTTTCTGCTGCATGAACACAATGCATGTGCAAAACCTAAACCCTTTCCTGGCAGCCATCATACTCGGGAGGACGATTAAGAAAGTAGGTCTGATTTAAAGAGCCTTCACAGTAACAGAGCTTGCCTGGGGATGCAACTTGTCACCACCTTGAAACAGTTTTTTGAGCTTGGTCCCAGTTATTTGGAACAGTGTTCTGTGTTTCACCTTTAGCAAACTTTACCTGCTTAACTTACCTGAACCAGTGGGAATAGATTAATATTTGGAGTTAGATTTTATCATAAGAATATTTCCGTTTTATTCAGCTAATTTTGAAAATATATATTTCATACTGTAGCCCAATAGTCTTCTCAAACATTATTCTAATTATCCAGCACAAGAGAGTAACAAATCAAAACAGTGACTTCAAGTTGTTGAAGGTTCACAAAATCTTGTATTGCATTATGCCAACACCAAGTTTGTTTAGTGCTTGGTCAAAGAGCAACAGTTTAAGTTGTTAAAGACAACATAAAAACATAAAAACATAAAGGATGTTTATGTCAGTAGCATACAACCCTTCAACATGCAAAAATTTAATACAGGCAAAAATATAAAAAAAGAAATTTTCATTTTTTCGACTACAGCAACTAACCAAACAAAATACCCTGGAATATTTTCATCAGTAGTGCAGACAGAAAATCTACACAATATTAAATGCTGTCCTGGTCATATTACAGATGGCAGATCAGCAATGAAGAAGGTACCTGAATGATTAAAGAGAAATTTATGCAGTGAGCAGGTTACAGTGATGCATGATGAAGAGAGGTGTTGACCTTGCAGAGCAGAATAGAAATTTAAAAGCCTGTTTGAAGATTTCACAATACTGCCTCACTTTAAAAAAAACCAAAAAACCAAAGACACACAGGATATTCTCAGTATATTTTCCTACTGTGCTGTTTATCCATATAAAAGAAACCACCTCCAGACAAATCTGTCCCTAAAGAAGTGGAAACTATATGTGCTTTTCTTCTACATGTTGTCCTGCTTGCCTCCTTCATCTACCAGATTAAGGACTTAAACATTACACACAACAACAACTTAATCTTCCCCCAATTTCTTAAAATTTAACAAAAATTTTGTTGTCATTATGAGAATACAAAGTTTTTCTCTGTCAGGCTGATATCTGAGCTCCTTGAAATTATAGTGATTAATTTAGTTAGTTATTACAAGAATGGGGATCCCCCTCTTTGGTTCTCAGGGGAGCCATGTGGCTTACAGGAAACCCAAACCAAGTTCTATATTAATTTCTAGCCCTGCAATTGAATTAATTCTTCCCTTGTTTTGTTGGTTTTAACGAGCAAACTGATCACGTGCCACTGATTCTCATTTAGAATAGATATCACCACCCTTTCTCCTCCTGAAAAATTCTGTCTTCCTTCTTACAGGAACGTTCACTTGAAAGGAGTGTCACCTTTACAGTGAAGAAAAGGGAAGTGGAACTGTCTGTGCACATGTGGGATGTCCTTACTGGAGATTACTTCAAAAAGTCTAGGAAACTGAACTCAAAGCTCAGGGCCAGTTTGAATTCTACAGTTTGGCTGCAGGTAAGGAGAACACTCTCTTTTAAAACACAGAAAAGCTGAGCAAGAACTGACAAAGGCAACTTGAAAGCCTGTTTTGCTCATGTTTCCATAATCCCTATCCCTGTCCCTCACAATTCAGAAAATTATTTTGACATCTATTTTTACTGAATAATTGATCTTACTGCAATTATGGACCCAGTGGGTGACATTATTTCACCATACATATCTGTTACCGGCCTCACTAGACTGGATCTCTGTTATGAGGTCAGGAACACGATTTTATAGCAGAATTGGTTGCCAATATTTAATAAATGTAGCTGTCTTCCAATGGACAACCTGTGATCAGTGAGCTGCAAGGATACAAGGATAGCACTGACTTCATTTTTCAAATGGTCCCATAGACATCCACTAAGCAGCATGTCTGAACAGTAAATTAGTGTTGGTGTGTGTTTCTCAGCAGAGCTGGTGCAGAACAAATCCAAACGTTTCAACTTGTCTATATAACATCATATAAGTCATTGATATTTTGTTGCATTAAATTTTTCTTTTTTTTTCTATTTTCAGAAGCTTACTTTATCAGAACTGCATTTATTATCCATATTGAAGTCCTGGCTCAAAACTCACTGTGCTAGTCTTCTACAAAACACTGATGAAAGATGGCTCTGGATGGCAGAATTTACAGTCTACAAGACAGATGAAGGATGAATATAAAGAAGCCTATACTGAAGAACATGACTGCTCAGAGTGCCAGAAACTGTCTCAGCACAGTGATTGCTGAAGAGGTTAAACCAGTCCCCATGCTCATTTCATCTCATTTTTAAGTGAGAACGTTGCTGAGTGCCAGGTTTTTATATGGAGAACACGTTCCTAAAAGCTGCACCTGGGATACACCCATCTCAACAAAACTCACCAAAATCAGTAGTTTAAGCTGCTAATTAGCCTTCTGAATTAAATTATTGCAGTCACTTCCCAGCTCATTTTGATTCGAATTGGTGATAGAGGAGAAAAGAAGTTTAAGAGATAAGTGAGTTACATTACTTATATGAGGAATTACCTAGAAATGCTTGCTGGATTTTTTTTTCCTGAACCCCTGTCACTTAAAACCACCCAACAAATCATTTGATATTAAATTATTCCTGGATGAATCCCTTAGTTGTGTGTTTCTTTTTGGTTGATCTTTGTAATTTCTTTTTATTTTATGGATGGAAACCAACACTTCTTATCTATGTCATTGTTTTCTATAGTTTCTATCTTGATCCAATAAAAAAAATTTGATTCTTATGAAGTGCATTTCTTTTTCACGCCCTGACGCTTTCTGTAGTGTTAGAAAAAATTATGATAAGTCTAAGAATGGTAATTATGTCATTGAAATTATATATTAAGCCTCCAATGGTAGTCACCCTAGACAGAGACAGAAGAATAGATACTCATGATTGCAACCCTTTTGTTTGTCTCCTTTTATTTCAGAAGAAAGCCTCTGCAACAGGTTATTCACCTTACTATTTAATTAAGCTATGAAATCAGTATTATGCTACAGTTTGGTTTTAGTACTAGTCAGCTCTTTTATTCCTTCAATGATTTTAACTCAACATCTGGATGATCAGTCTGAATGGCTGATACTGTACCAGAGCAGCTACTGTTCCAAGGTTTAAAAAGAAAAATGTGGGCGTGTGGATATGCACAAACTACCACTGGTCAGCTCCCTCTTGAATATGAGCAAATTCTTCCAGGAAGCAATAAATATCTCCCCCATTGAAACACCAGTGCCTTCCTCATTTTTCAAGTTAATTAAATTTCACAGGCATCTTTATTCCCCAAACACTTCTCCAGGAGACACCACAAAATCTATGGTTTTGTTATGACACACAGTAAATATTTAGTTCACTTTCTTGCTTTTCTTCTCTTTCAGCAATACCTTTTACCAATTTTCCTGTCTCTGTATCTCTGGGCAATCAAAACCTGAAAATTTATAGAAAAGCTTTACAGAGGATCTAGATGTATCAGGCATTGCAATTTGGATATAAATGAGGACTTACAGATGCAAAAAGGCCTCAATGAAACAAAATTCCTGATTTACCAGACCATTTCCAGAACACAGACCTCCACTTCTGCAATAGGGAAGAGGGAAGTATGCAGAGGGGAGGGCAAGGGGAAAAAATTGCCATAAAACCAACCAAAAAAACCCCAAACACACAGTCCAAATAAAAATCAAAGAAAAGATCTCCCCACAAAACACACAAAGAAACACCAAAACTTACTGTCTCAGACCAGTCTACTATGAGAGGCAGGTTTTTTTAAGCTCAGATTTCTCCTAAAATTTTATAAAACAACTGAACGTGAAAAAAAAAAAAAAAAAAGAAAAAAGAAAAAATCAGACACTTTATTGCATCCTAAAGCTTTGCCTGAAGCAAGGTAAAGGTGATAATGAGAAACATCTTCATGGCTGCATTTGCAGGGAAACCACTCTTGAAAATGGCTTTTGGGAAAAGTAAGGTCTCTACTACTGCTACACTGCTCAAAATATGCTTTCTGCGGTACCACTTCCTATGATACTAAAATTTCTAATAATATCTTCCTACTATGCTAAAATTTCTAATAATATAATCAAATACATGCCACTACAAATAGAAATTTTTGTAAATGACATGATGAAATCTTTCACACATAATTGAAACTGGTTAAAACAGGAACATCCATTTACACAAATATTTCTGCTTTTAGTTGGAAATTGTGGGGAGAATAAAAAAACCCCACAAAAACCCAAACCTAATACAACAACTAACAATAAAGCTCTTTAAAGAAAAGCACAACCCCACTACATGATCTTTCTAGTAATGTGGTCTGTCTTCACTTCCCTGGTAGTGACAGCCCATGGCACCCAGAACTTGTCTGAAGTGATAACTGAAGATTTCTGTCTCCTTTGAAATGCAGATGTATAAATTGTGTACCATTGTGAATATGCATAAGGTCACAGCCTAAGGTCTCCAACAATTTTGAGTTCCTTTTCATTGGAAATAGGAAAACACAGTGTTAATCTCAAATGTGGACAATTATTTGACCTTATATTCTCAGTAGTTTTGAAAAGTAATTCCTCATTTCATCTTCTTTTCTCTCACACAATGTACTTATTCAGACAAGTATACTTTCCATTGATAATGTCAGGTTTAAAATAAGCAAGACACTTTGGGAGAAGAAAACAGTAGCATTCAGGCATACATTGCAAAAAAAATTTGCTCATGTTTCTTTCTGTATAGAAAAGCATCCACATTTCAACCACTTTCAATAGGTTCATTTCAATCCACACTTCAATTGTTTTTTGCTAGTGAAAATAAGAAGTAAACCCTGGAAAGCTTAGAGAGAGGCTGAAAAAACTCAGTTGTTCTCCCCTCTCCCCTTTGATGAATATTAGTTTGTGATGCTTATGTAAAGATGTAATTTTAACATTTAAATTCTGCTGCCCCATCTTCCAGTGGCAGAATCACGTGTAAATCCAGTGGCAGAATCACTCAGATATGGATATCCAGAAGATTCTAAGAAATCTATACATACATCTACGCTTTTCCTGAGGAAGTCTGTGTTTTAATAAACTGAACACACAACAAGCCACTGATTACTCTTCTGTAAGTCAGATACCTTGTTGCAGGCTCAGTTGCTTAGATACAGAATAATCAGGGTAAGTGAATAAATCAAATTATCAATAACATACACGATTGCATCCTATTATTGAAACAGTCAACTGAAGTAATTTTTAGATTAGTTAGAAAAGAGACATTTGAAATCTACTGGACAATATGAGATGCCAAATAATTAAATGAACATTAGTAGACATTTTAAGATTCGGTCATTGCAGATACATTGGAAACATCATTGTTCTCTGTACAACAATAACTGCAGGAACTACTCATGTAAAGTATCTCTCCAGTCATTCTGAAATAAACACTCAACTAAACGCTTCACAAATTGTTATTCTTGATACAAGGTAAACCCTTATGAAATGAACTTACAATGCAACCATCTGAAACCACTCAGCTTGCAAAGATTTTACTGCATTTGACAAAAATGCAATACTGAAAAGATGGGGAAAGTTCAGCTTACAGCAGAGATGATTAATAGGAGACAGAAGAAAGGTGTGCAAAATAACATATGGAACAGAAAACGCAAATTAGGCACTTCTAATTGCTCTGCCTCCTAATGCAAGAGCAAAGGCCAATCAATGAATCTGAAAAGCAGACACTTTAAATTAATGAAGGAAATCTTTTCACACAAGCAGTAATTAATCTTTGAAAATCACTTCCACAAAGCTGAAAACCTCACAGCTTATTGAAAAAATATATAGATAATGAGATAATCTCTTTGTATTTAATAGGACGATAAATAAAATAAATTAATCATTGATTGTTGGGTGCTATAAGGGGACCTAAAGGAAACCACTTTTTAAGAAGAGCAACTTTTTCTGTCCTAATCAAATAAAAGAATTATTATGTTCCTCTTGGAGTTCTCTTAGAGCTTGCTATTGACAGCTATTAGAGTATATAGGTAATAATAAGTTGATACAACACTTTGGAGTTCACAGTCTTCCAGAAAGTACCTATGAAGTCATTAATCTCATTGATTGACTCTCCTTAGATTTCACTAGATAATTCTAAGGACTTTGCTGTAAGATCTGTAATGGCAATGACAGCTACTGTACTTTTAGAGAGAACTGTGAACTCCAGAAATAAATGAGGACCTGTTTTCCTTTCATTTTTTAACTTTCAGATTCTAGAGTTTCTGAAGCATATTGGTGATAATTTCCTGACATGCTGAGAATGAATCCAACAAGAGGAGACACTCTGCTGAACATGATAATTAAAAGCAAGGAAGAATATGTTGAGAATGTGAAAGCTGGGGCAGCCTTGGCTGCGGCAACCATAACATGGTGAGCTGCCTGTGAGAAATGCAGAAGGCAAATAACTGGACTACAACCCTGGACTTGAGTAAAGCAGCCCTTGGCTTGTCCATGAACCAGTCTGGAAGAATCCTACATGACTAAAAAGAACAGGATTTCATGAAAGCTAGTTGATTTTCAAGGATTACCTTTTCTAAACTGAAGAGCCATCCAACAAACAGGAATACAAGCTAAAGGCAGCAAGAGATATGTAAAAATTAAAAAGGAGCTCCTGACAAGAGCCAGGAATGAAAGAGAAGTGTACAGAAATGGATGCAAGGGCAGATGACCCAGGAAAACATGCATGGAAACCAGCCCAGAGCTGAATCCAGTAAGAGAAAAAAGGCACCAAGAAAGTACTTGTTTGGTTCAGCAAGCAGCACATGGAAGACATGGAAAATGTAGGTCTGCTGTTGAATGGAACAGGTGACCCAGTGGCAAAGGACACAGAGAGGACACTGCTCAAGACCTTTCTCACTTCTGTCTTTACTGGTAGCTTTGGCACTCAGTAATTACAGGTCTCTGAGATAAGCTGGGAAGTCCAGAATAAGGAAGGCTTACTCTTGATGGAGGAAAATCAAGTTAGGAAACCATTTAAACCAGACAGAGAGATACAAGTTCATAGGGCTTGATGGGTGTCATTCCTGAGTGCTGAGGAAACAGGCCAATGCCATTGTAAGGCCACTCTGCAGAGTCTTTGACAGGCCTTGCTGGCTAGAAGAGATTTCTGAAAAAGAAATCATATACTGCTTCTAAATTCCACAATGGCAGGAAGGATGATAACTATAAGCTACTCAGTTTCATCTTGATCCCTGGGACAAACATGGAGTGATAATCCTGGAATCCATCACCAAACATATTTGAAAGACAGGGACAAGAAGGCAATTGGATGCAGGCAGCAAATATTCATGAAGAGAGCATCATGCTTTAGCAATCTAATGTGCTTCTGTGGTGAAGTGACTGGTTAATTAGATGAGAGGTGAACAGCAGATGTTTATCTTTATTTTGGCACAGCTTTCAACACTTGGAGATGTGTGTTACCTCTTTACTGAGGTACAAACCAGATAAATGAAATGAGGTTGACTGAAAACTGAGTTAAAGTCCAGGTCAAAGGGTTGTGAGCAGCAGCACAGTGTTCAGCTGAAACCCAGCATCAGTGGTGTATCCCAGGGGTTGATACTGGGGTCAATGCTATTAAATACCTTTGTTAGTGACCTGGATGAGGGGTGGTGAACTCCCACAGCAAGTCTGTAGGTGGCATAAATAAAGTGAAGATAGAAGGCATGTAAATACCTGAGAGAGGGAGTAAAGATGATGGAGACAGACTTCCCAGTGGTGCCCAGAAGAAGGACCAGAGATGCAACAAGTACAAACAAAACACAGAATATTCCACTTTTTTTTTAATACAGTGAAGATTGTCTACCACTAGATTTAAGCCATTAAAACCACAAGTGGTTATGGCCCTGACTGCCCTGCTCTTAGCTAACTCTGCTCTGTAAAGAGTTCTCCCTCTGTAAAGAGTGTCCTCCTGCTTCTGCCAGACTATACTCTCAAATTAATTGTAACAGAGCACCAAGGACCATTCACAATATTAGAAGTCACAGTATGCTGAAAATATGGAAAAAAGTGACAGCAAAGACTGCTGGTGAAGCCTCAAATCAGAGATGAGTGTAGGTGTTTCCCTCAAGGAAGGGGAGACACCCTGGAAGGCCCAGGAACCCTATGAAACATAAGGTACAAGTTTATGTGACTTTACTAAGACTCTAAATAACAGATAATAGCAGTCAAAACAAATAAAAAAAGAATTCGGAAGAGTTGGCCTTTTCTAATCCACCCTGAGATGCACAGATACCAATGACCTAGCTGCCACAGACAAGCTGCACTGTCCTTTCATTTCAGGTCAGGATACATCAACCAAAACTCTCAGGGGCAAGAGGAAAGATATTTTCATCTCTTGAGCTCTGCCAAAGACTAACTGCTTCACAGAAAAAAACCTCTTGCTCTTCTGTATTTTCAGCTATCTCAGCCCAGGATGGAGGCCAGGGGAAGCACTTCCCCCATGTACCAAGGAGCACAGACCAAAGGGACACTCTCCCCCCAGGCTCAGCACGGTTCTATCCCGCCTTTGGATGCACCTGTGATGATCAGGCACAGCAGACCACAGATACACTACAGCAGAAGGAACCTGCTAATTTGGCATGCCCTCTAAAAACCAGGTGCAAATGGCTTTAAGCTAAATAAATCATGTTCTGCTGATCTTATAAAAAAAAAAGGCCTTAGCTTTAGACACTGAAAGTAATTCCCCTCAAATGACTAAATAGTTTTGCTTAGAGTACAGGTCTTCAAGTCTTTTCAGGAATGATAAAAATATTAACAAAGCACCGTCCTACTAGCAATTAAACTCTTGGAGGATTAAAATGCATGTATTTAGTTTTTGGGGTTTTTTACTCCACAAAATACAATAGCTACCTTTTGGGCCATGGTCTAATTAACTCTTTTTAAAAGCAATTTCCATTTCATTAGAGATTATGAAGCACGTAGGTTTTATTCTTTTTACTTTGTTTTGACAGCTTACTCTAATACACTTCTTTACCTTAATATATTTTATCACAGCTCTATAATTAAGGAATAAAGAAAACACTGTAGACTACTTCCTCTCTATTCATGTCACCACTAATCAAAATACCTATATACATACACTTCATTATTTGCATAAATTTTGGGGTAAGCATAGTGATTTAGGGAATTCCCAGAGCTTTGAATCTATAATTTATCTGGCCTTTCAAGGGTATGCTAGGTATCTCCCAAGGGAGGTAGTTTTCGTGCTTACCAAAGGGAAAACCATGTTTCCAAAATTATCCCTGCTAGGTATCAGGGAAGAAATGTGTGTAAAAACCTTTTTCAGCACCTTCAGCCTTTGAAAGGTTTAATACTGGTTTGGCTTAAGGCCAGCATGACAACAGATGTCTTAAAACAATGTTTAATTGATGAGGATACATAGGGGAATAAAAGCAGACAATTGGATCAATTTAAACATCCAGCTGAATTTTTAGCACTTTAGCAGGCTGAACATTAATGCATCTCTAGTGTGAAAAGGTGAGAGTATGACTGATATATGACTCATAAACACAACAATTCCATTATATATAATTTTCCTTACCAACAGGAAACATCCCCTGAGAGAGCAGGAAATTGCTTAACTCAGAGCTACAAAGATTTCAGATGTCCCCTTTCCCCCAGGCAGGCTAATCCACCAATAAAATCCCAGACTTCTGTTTCTCAAAACTATTCTTGAGACCTTTGTTTTTAAGCTGTTCCTTCAGCTTATTCCCTGAACCTGCCATTCAGGCAGTACTCTTGGCATAGAGAGCTGGGCAATATGCTACACAAAAAGGATTTGCCAATAGCTCACCAACTTTTCCGGCATTCAGTTTCTCACCCCTTCTGTAAAATAGGATAGGCTTGGTATAAGTGGATTAGCAAGCACTTTTCCAAGTTCTCATGTGGAAGTGATGCCTACATATTCAAGTACATGGGGAACCTGAAATATCTAAAGGAGTGAGTGCTGGGTTGGTGTTTGATTCTAGCCAAACAAGAAGAATCCCAACAGATAATTCATTATAGAACAGAAGGCAGAATGCATACCTGGAAAACTCTTTTCCTGTTTTGTATTTCTTCTCTCTGTAAAACTATTGAAAATTGAATGGCTAAAAAACCCTGAATAAAATGAAGAACAAACAAACAAACTGTATCTGCAAGCATTTCATCAACCATTTCTGCAACCCTCAGAAACAGCTGTCTCATTTCATCACAGACAGTAACATCACCTCTATCCACCTCAGCTGAAACCAGGGAGCTGACTGCACAGTTCAAAGAGGAATTAAGAGCACACTGAATGAAGATAAAAAACCTTCACTGCTGGTAATACTACTGAACAGCTACAACTGCACCCAAAATTAACATGTATCAATCGCTTATAGCCTGAAGTAGAAGAACTGTTTGATTTTTTTCCATGTATTAGGCTTTCTTTTGCTCCTAGGCGTGGAAGGAAAACAACTCAAAAATTATTGACTTACAAGACAAGAAAAAAAAAAAGGATGTCACCGTTCTTCTAATGCAATTGTCCCTTCTTGGACAAAAAGGGGACAATGCAGATGATGTCAAGCTCTGTGTGTCACACTGTTATAAAAGCAGGATGAAATTCCTTCATTTGCCAGGCAATGGCTACACACAACAGCAGCTGCAAGACTGTCAGACAAATAATGTGTTACAATATTAGGCAACTAAAATTAAAGTTAATTTGTCCTTCAACATCAGTGGAGTCAGCTTATAAATTTTTATTCTCTGAAGTAACTGAGATCTCTCTCTCTCTTTTTTTTTCCATCTCTTCCACCTAGATGAGATATAGTGTGTTAACATCCTTGGATAATGTAATTATTATTAATTGCTTTCAGAAAACAACTGTGAGTAAAATAATGCAAATTATCATGTGAAATCTTGAATAAGATAAAACTCATATTTTCAAAAACATTCAGGAGGGTGTAGCTATATTTTAGTCTGGTTTTGGAAAGCAGAGTTGCTACAATTAAGAAGATACAGGGTATGATTTTGAGCAATAATTTTTAAAGACTATTCAGAGTGAGAAAATTGAAAGGAATAGATTTCTAATACTATAAAAAATAGTTTAATGTTTACAGGATAAAGGTCTAAGACAAAGAAGTAGCACTGTATTTCTTGAGCAAAACATTCATTATTGGATGATACAGTAAACATAAGAATGATTTAAAGGACATCACAAGTGCGTGAGGTAAAACAGTAACATTTCTGTTGCTCCTTTTTTGAAACACAAAATAAGCATTGTGTCCCACTCAAAACTGAGCTCTGTTTTAAGGAGTGATGCTAGCATGCTTCATTTGCACATTATTAATGTATTTGATCATTATATTTTCAAGCAGATGCAGAGGATGACATTGTCAGGAATGACAGACTTTGGCAGGGCAAGTGACAAACACTTTCTTACTGTTTATGAATACAATTTATTATTTTCAGCTATTTACCCTTTTTTATTGATCCCAAATTTTCTTTCAAGAAAAACTAGCAATTCAAACTCTAAAAGAAATAATCTGACTATAGATATCAGAACAGTATTAATTAACCAGATAATTTTTTTTCTACAGAACATTACTCAAATTAAATGTCCATGGTTTTATGTTTATAGGCCAACTTGTTGTTAATACAGAGAAATCCTCCTCTCATTACAGGAGGCTCAAGGTGTCCTAAGGACATGTGCTCCTGCCAAACAGCCACTTTTACCAAATGACTGAAGCCTGGTATGAGGAACCATCAGTTATCCTTATGGGACAACCACAAACAGACAGAATAGATAAAGAAACAACATATTTCTTAATTTACAATCTGTTACCATAATACAGATGCATTATGAACAGGCAGTAGCTTTATAAGATAGCATATTACTTATTCATTAGACCATTAGATCTTCATAAAAGCAATGTTCTGAAAGCTGCTGCTCTATTTGCCATGTCATGCTCAATAGAAAGAAACAAATGTTGGTTTATGGGAAATCCAAAGGGTTAAGTTGTTTTCTCTAGAAGATATTTCATTTCTTTTTTGACTACTGATTTTGCCATAAAGTTCCAAAACAGTCCAAATTTAATTTTTTCCTTCACTTTTACTCAGGCAGAGTGCCTTTTCCTTAAAGTATGTTTAAAAAGGCTCTCAGAAGTGGAACTTAAGCCCTAAACATGCCACAGAAAGAAAAAGACTTAGCATCATCCTTTAGTAAATTACTGTTGCACCTCACAGAGGAATTTGGGCAAAGAAATTAATGGTTGTTTTAAGCTTTCATTTGCCTCCAATGAAACAGCATTTAGATGTTTTTGCTTAAAGAACTGTCTCAAATTGGATAAAACCAGCCAAAGTGGATTATGGTTTTTATTGTCCTTTAAGTGCAGAATATACTTACTGACCAGAACAATCCCATCATTTCTCTTCAAGACATTTCCTATGGGTATATCCCAATCCAGAATGGCATTTTCTGGCTCCTTGTACTAAATTACATCAATGAAGGGGTTTTGTGCTGGAGATTCCATTTTATTTTCACAAATACACAAAAAAATGGCTATGCTAGGGTAATTGGTGAATAACAAAAGTACATAGTCCCTACAGAACTTTGTTTGGATGCTTTCTAAATATAAAACTCAAAACATACTGGTACAAACAACTATGTTAATTTATGCTTAAAAGGAAACTAAGCAACATTATTCCACTTTCAACAGCAGTAACCAGGTTTGTTACTAAATTTATTTTTTTTTATATCTAGAGAAGTCATTTTATTTTTAACTGTCATAATATTTAACATAGTGAAAAAATTAACAGTTCCTTTCAGAGGTACAGGTTTTTTAGGTCTACCACATGCAATAAACATGTTATCTGCATAAGACTATTGGTTCATTTTACAGAAAAATGTGAAACTTTTATACAAGAACTTCTGTCAAAGTTATTGACTCATTTAAACATTGGATTTATCTCTATGGAAATGCTTGCAATAAATTGAATTTTTAAAGTAGTATTTTGCAATCTATGCCTGACAATTACATCTGAAGTAGTTTCTGTAATTAAAACCCCCTCAGAAAGCTCTCCCCCCCAGCTATCAGAGAGAAACTAAAGGCCAAACAGGTTGAGAAGAAAGAATCAGGAGTCCATTTATACCATTGTAGAAATTAAGTCATACTTTTATCTACTTGCATTAGTGTAAGTGTATCATAAGCAGCAAAAAGAGGATAAGGTATTGCAGTGCATAAGTTATATAGAGTTTTCAAGTTTTACACATCAGATTTGAAAAACATTGGTTAAGGTCCATTATCAAGATCTCAAGTGCATTAAAATATTTTCTATAAAATCCACTATACATTAGACATCTTCAAAAAGAGAGCATGGTCTGAGAGTATCATAGAAGAAATCAGGATTCCATTCACTCAAAGTGGAGAGGCCAGACAAGTGCTTCTTTCCATCACACTGGTGTTCTCCAGGCTCAGCCTGCTAATTGCATTACTCTGAGCATGCCTGACATACTGAGAAAACTAGGATCCACACATAAAAAACCCTTGCAGTTCCCTTCTTTTTAAAAGGCTGCTTCAAACTGTTAGAAAACCTCCATTAGGGAACCTCAGCTCCCCACTTCCCACAGGGACTCCAGCCTCTGACTCCCTCATTTCAGGGCTTCGTGGGCACTCACCCCCTCCTCTGTGGCAGCCATCACTCCCTCAAAGAGAGATAATTTTCATCTGGAGTTGGAGGCAAGTAAGCAAGATAAAGAAAATGAAAATACAAATCAACAGGCAAAGCAGGAGTAGTAATACAAATACCACAGCTGCTCTAAGTACCTGTTCCCCAGGACTGTGTACATATTTTAGTACATGGGTCATGGGATTAAATTCCCTTAATTGTTCAGATATTCTAAAAGCAATCCCTATGCACTCTGGATAACAAAATATGGCATCACACAAGCACAGGCCACTTCTGCTGCACAGGGTGTAGCCATCTCCCTCTGATTTCACCTTCCCTAAGGCTTTTGTAAAGTTTTCACTTGTATGGTTATTTTCAAAAAACAATTCAAGAGTGAAGATTTCAAAAGACAATTATGGATTGAGACACAGTCAAGGAATCACTCCCCAGGCCTTTTCCATGGTCTTGACATTGCTCAAGTGATGGTGCTTCACTATAGTAAGTCAGCTGTAGAGTTTGCTTGGCTTTTAAAACAATGGTTTTTGCTACTCAGTTTCATTTCATGCTCCTAGTTTCACTTTTTTAAAACTCAAGTCATTAATTTCAAAAGTGAAATTAACATCACAAACCCAACAATAAAAAAGCTCCTTTTTTTTTCCAGAAAAGGTAAGGAACTACAGGCACAAATATGAAAAATAGAAGTCATAAAACAATCTAAATTAATGAACACAGAGAAGCAAATCAGCAGAACAACCCTATGACTCTGTCACCCGCAGTCACTGGTGAGGAACAAACCCAGAGCAGAAAAGCCCTCAGTTCATTAAGTCAGTGCCATAAAAAACACAGGTCTCATTAACAACAATCCTGTAGCTCCCACCATTTTACAAGTGCCAGAGACAGACTGCACACAGACAGATTCCACTGCATGTTGCTTTATCAAACCTGTTACATTTCTAGTACCTTTTATTACTGGTACCTCTAAAAAATAGATTCTTTCAGGTTAGACTAGAGAAGTTTTTAAAAAACAGTCTCCAGACAAATAAAACAAGCTACTTTATGGAAAAATCAATTTGCTCTGATATGAAACAGAGTATACATGGTGGCATTGGACGCTTACACTCGAAGAACCCAGGGATCGTTTTCAAATAATTTCAGAAGCTACATCTCATTTTCAAATCTATATACACTGTATTATGGACAAAATTTCTTACTTTCTATTTTCTTCCATTCATATATTCTCCCAGTCTGAGATGGCCTGAAACGTTAAGCTCATACAGTAAGTCATACTTCAATCTCCAGAATTTTATAACAAAAAAGTCAATGTTTTGTCAAAAAAAGGGGATTTTACACAAAAGAGAAGGATTTAAGGCAATACAAATTTCTGTCCTCACTTCCCAACAGCTGAACAAAACTAGCTGATTTTTTTTTTAAATTCTGGTCTATCAGAAATAAAGTGGAATACTTGTACAATATAATGAAACAGATTTGTAATACAATTGCTATTTTTGGATACAAAGTCATCTTTAATTCGAGTGCCCTAAATTTAGGCCCTCAAATTACAGACAGTTTTATGGTCCTCTTCCCAATAGATTTCTAGGACTTATCTTTTTCAAATACTCTAATGTCCATGCCCTGTAACGTCTGTGGAAATTTAGCTGGCCTCTTTTTAAATTGTGATGAAATTGCCTCATCAAGATTGAGAGAGCCCTCACCTCTTCTAAAGCAATTTATTCACTAAATATGGCTTTTGAACCTTAATTCCTCCATTTTAAATTAAATCTTCTAAATTAACAATGATCATGTCTTTGCAATCACTTCAGTAATGATAGTGCAAATGAGATGTGTTGACTTTCAATTCTGACGTTATCTTGAGCAAAGTCCCTGGACAAGAGAGTATCCATGGATACAAAGGTCCACCATCTCCCTTCTTACCTAAGTAAACTCTTAAAAGTTACATCTCACTTGCTTAATTAGTAAAAAGCCTCATAAAAAGCCATATTACCACGAGAGAGGAAATGTGGCAACTTGGAGTTGAAAGCTGAGCTAGAGGCTCACCAGACTGCAGAGCAGCATTTGTTGCTTGTAGCCACCATTAATTTCTTAAGCACAGAACAAACTAATTTTGTAGGCAGATAAATAACATGTTTTACAAATATATATTTTGCAAACACAAACTATAATCAGAATTTATGAAGAGAATTGCAGTAATGGAAAATAATCATAAAGAAAGAAGTGGCAATGCAGAGATTACTGATGGCTCCAGGGTGGTAACAGCTGCATTAAATTTTAGATGAAACAGGCAGGAACATACTATTAATTTAAAAATAACTTTCTATATGAAGAAAGAGTAGAATTTGGTATTTGACACTTTAAAGAACCCCCTCTGGGAGGGGCTGTTAATATTTTTGAAGAATTAAGTCTTGACAGATATAAGAACATTTCTCTGCGGAGAGAACTATAAAAGTAAATTCAGTTTAAAAGATTCAAAACATCAAATGCCAAAAGTAAAGTATCTGGCAGTTAACTGCATGAGACCACAACTCCAGGTTTGATTCAGCATTACTTTTTCTGCCACAAAATCCAACAGGACTTTTTTTTCCTAGCACTCGAATGACAAATTGTACAGCACTATTTTTGCCAACCTCTATGATTCTACTCAAAGACATTCTCCTAGAAAGAGTTCCTGTGTTGAAAGCAACAGCACCAACTTATAAATATATTGGAGACTTCCTACAGAAGTCTGCAGAGCAGTATTATAAGTGCTCTATAAAGACTGGCTCCATCCCTGAGAACAGACTGGGTTAAAGACAAAAAACACCTCTGCAGGTCAGCTGTGTTCACCACTATTCTCTCTGCTCTCCTGTGACAGAAACTTTTCAGCCCATTCAACAACCACGCCACCAGTTTAAACCTTGGATACTCAGGTGCATTCACTTCTCCTTCTGTCCCTCTCTTACCACTCTGATGACAGAAACCTGAATGTATCTAATATAAAACTCTATAGTTTGTCCCAGTCAGAATTTCTTTCCCACCTGCTTCCAAGATAACTGAAACACACACACACAAAAACAGGAGAAACAGTTATTGGGAAATTGTGATATTTTAACTGATACCTTGAAATCCAGCTCAGGTTTCCAGTAGCATCATCCCCACCCTCTCTTGTAAAACTTTTCATCATAAGAAAGTTCAAAGCCTTACCAGGTAAAAAGTCACCATACACAGTGTATTCTTTTTTCTGAGAGAAAACAGGGCTATTCCTACCTCTCAACAGCTAAAAAAAAGTACAAAATAAAATCTGCATTACATAGAACCTGTTATCCAGAAGTTAAAGGCTTTGTGAGAATGAGTATTTGAGGACTGCACTCTAACAGATCTCTGATCATAACAAGAAATCCATCCCATGAATATCAAGCAGCAGGTGTATTCCTGGGGATGGAAAATGCACATAAACTGATTCATACATTTTTTTCTCTATTGGTACTTATTATCCTCCCTTTGGATTGGCAGCTAAAGAAAATTCTCTAACAGTTGAAGAAATTAAATTAATTTGAAATTTCAGGGAGTATTTCCATGCTTTCTCAAGTGGAGATTTAAAAATATTTTATCTCAAAATAGCATTTTAAAGAAAAGGCAGCTGAGAATTCAGCCCTGAATTAAACTTTCTTGAACTGAACTTCATCATTTTGCCACAGTAATTGCACACGTACATAATAATGAACAGTGATGTGCAGAACACAGTTTGAATTCCCAAAAGAGACATACTGTGCTCAGGAGAGGGAATATACAGACATTTGTCACTAAGGGTGAATTGCAAAATAAACATGTTTAAATAAGAAGAAATAGAAAAACCTTATAAAAAGTCATGTAACCAGGTAGCATTTGTTGTCTTTGTAGCACAATGTGTCCTGTGAAATGCCGAGCATTTCCTGAAGGTACTAGACAACTTAAACTTCCCTTAACGTCACTTGAAAACAAGGACAATGACATCATGCTAGGTCAGGGAGGAATAAGAATTCCTTTCCCAGGAGATCATAAAAAATGATGATTAACAACTCCATTTTCCTAAGTGTTTCTTGGAAAAATTGCATTTCCAACTCTGGAGGCTTTTGTTGTTTTTTTGTTTGGGTGGGGTTTTTTATAGTGAAATCCAACATTATGTAAAGAAATGAATCTCATTTACATTTGTCAATTCAAAATAAATTATTATAGGAATTTAATATTCCCAAAATTACAAATATTAAAACCTACCAGGACCCAAAGACCACATGGATCACAGATATGTTTCAATGTTTAATACTGAAGGAAGTATATTGACCTCAATTAAATTCTAAAGGCAGAAAAATCACAATGGTTGAGCGCTTTCAAATAAATCATAATCTAAACCAAATGGTCTAGTATTAATGTATTTTGTCCTAAGGTTTAGAGATGTTGTAGAACAGATTTTGAAAGAAGACAAAGATTGGAAAAAAACATAAAATTTCAGTTTAGAAATTATTCTGAAAGAGGTAATTAAAAGTTTTTCTCCCAAATAATTTAACTAGGGTTCAGTTTATTGGTGGTAGATCAATGAAGACTGCAAAATACAATTAGAGAAGTAAATTACTCAAATTCACATAATAATGGAAAAAGCAACACGTTGTAGTTAGTAATGTCACTGCAATTTTTTCGACAATATCCTTTACTATGCAAAAATATTAAGTTCCATTGCAAAATTTGAAAGGGCAAATTTTTTATTTTTTTTAATTATGAAAATTGCTTGTTAAATATTTAAGACCCACTGAAAACACCCATATTTATCTACCTGGTTCCTTCTAGCCTCCCACATTTTATACAACGTTGGTATAATTATTCCCGAGGACTTAGGGCGGTGCTGGAGCTGAAGAAAACACATTTCTGCTGGGAAACACAATGACTGAGACTGATAAAGACAAAAGACAAAAAAAAAAGAAAAAAAAAAAGAAGACAAAAGAAGCTAAAAGACTCTACTGGGACTGGGCTTGAATCTTCAAGATTTTGTGCAAAAGCATCTCTGACTTTTTCATCTCATCTTTCACCAGCTTAATGAGACTGTCTAGGGCTGTTTATTTTTTTGTCTGTCTTTAAATTGCCCAAGACTACAAATTAAACATAAGTTAACTGTGTACCAGCATAGAGAAGACTTGCAATAGGCATACAAGCAATATTATTTGGAGGGTATTCAAACAATCAAGTATAAAAATATGTCTTGCTGTTCTAGAACAAAGACATAATTTGACTACAAAAAGGTGAGGGAGTTTTTATATATAATAAAGAAAAACAACTTTCAGGAGCTTAATGTAGCATACTCCTAGTGTTAGCAGTGATTAAAAGAAAAAAAAATAAAACCTTGCTTAGCTAAATTATTCTTTGTTGGACAAGAACACCACACAATTAAGGTCTCCAATCCCTCTGCACTAAGAACTTCACAAACACTTCGTAAGGAACATTGTTTACAGTTAACTGGGGCAAACTGAAAGACAAAAGAAGCCAAATATATTCAACAATCAGCAGGGTTTCATTGGCTTTTTGAGTGGTTCTTTACAGATTGACAAATGCATGTATACGCAGACACATAACTCATGACGTTTGGAGTAAAATTACAACAGATATTAACATGACAGAGAAGGACAGGAGCAAGGGCTGAGAAAAAAGTAAATATGCAAGCAGTGCAGCAAGCCAGCAGCCTATCCAAAAGGTACAAACACTCCAGCAAAAAATGAATGTGCTTGAGTGTAAAACAAAAGAAGTATGGAAAGGCCATGGGATAACCTTGTATCTCCTCTTACTCCAAGCAGTACTTTGTAGTGATGCAATTCTGTCTTACAGCTTCAGGTGCATTTAAACCCTTCAAACACAAAGGCCCTAAAGCCCAGAAAGAGACAGCCTCCAATACATCACAGAGGTCCAGAGGAGATGCAAAGAATCCCCATATATGTTTCCAGAGATGCTATAGGGCATGCAGGTTTTGGCTTCCCCTTTGTGAGACACTGAAGTCTAGCTGCTACTGGCTTTTATTATAGGAAGGAGGCACAAGGTACACAGTGACAGAGTGGGTTTGCATTTTGCTTTCTTTCTCCCCATCTCTGTATCTCTTAAGGTCAGAGAAGAATTGCCTGTTTGATTAAGGGCCTGAAATTGTAGGAATCTTTTGATTTCACAGTATTGGGTGATTTAACTATATTTTTGTCTGAAGAAATCCATAAAAGTACTACATAAGACCTGCACTGTGAGCATCAGAACCCTACAACTGCTGATACTGTCAGCTCAGCACATAAGTTGTTTTCACATAGACATTACTCAAGGCACAGAATTTCAGAGATGAAGAATACTAGGAGCTTTTTGATATTACTGTTTTAAAGTGAAGAGTATTTGCCTTGTCTCTTGCCCACCCATCACATTTATAACGAAATTTAGTTTAAACAAAGTCTTACAAACCAACTGTATGAAGATCAACAAGGGAAAGTGCTGGATTCTGCAACTGGGATGGGGCAATCTGGGATATACAGACAGACTGGGAATGAGAGGCTGGAAAGCAGTGCCATGGAAAGGGGCCTGGAGGTGCTGGTGGATGGAAAGCTGAACATGAGGCAGCAGTGCCCTGCAGCCAGGAGGGCCGAGCGTGCCCTGGGGCCATCAGGCCCAGCATGGCAGCCGGGCAGGGGAGGGATTGTCCTGCTCTGCTCTGGGCTGGGGCAGCCTCACCTCCAGTGCTGGGGGCAGCCTTGGGTGCCACGATATAAAACAGACATGAAACTATGAGAGAGCATCCAAAGGAGGCCATGAGGATGGTGAAAGTCCTTGAGGGGAAACCGTGTGAGGAGGGGCTGAGGTCCCTTGGTCAGTTCAGGCTGGAGGAGACTGAGGGGAGACCTCACTGCAGTCACAACTTCCTCGTGTGGGGCAGAGGAGGGGCAGGCACTGATCTCTGCTCTGTGGTGACAGTGACAGGACCCGAGGGAATGGCCTGAAGCTGTGTCAGGAGAGGTTTAGGCTGGGTATCAGGAAAAAACTCTTCTCTCAGAGGATGGTTGTGATATCAGCAAGCACTCTTCTGAGGACATAAACCACACAGCCGTTCACTCACTACTTCCCATTCCCACATTTCCTTACTTATTCCCACCAATCTTCCCCAGCACAACTTCAGCAGTCTCTAAGCCCAGGATCAAAAGCAGTAGAGCCATTTCTTCACCTGTTTTGTACACAGTCCTGCCCACAAATGCTTCTTATTCATATAAAAAATAAAGATTTGTCCAAACATAAAAATACAAATGCACGTTTCAGCCAGAGACTGAAAAAGTAAAAAAAGAGAACTGAAGATGATAGCAAGGATTGCACAGAAGGGCACAAAGTGAGAAAAGAGAGGCATAAACTTGACTAGAACTAGGGGAAAGAACAAATCTGCCTTGACTGCCACCCAGCTTGATGACTACAGGAATAGCTGAGGCATCTCTGCAAGGCACTTCCTTAGAAAGTAAATTGGGCTTAAATCCCAGAAATCCCATTGCTGAGATGAACAGATGGGGTAACTTTTAAGCAACACCTGTAATATACTTGTGTTTGTATCCATAAATAAACTGAAACTAAACTAGAGGTAAAGAAAGATGTTGTATTTCAGCACAACATGCTGTGGGCAGAAAGTACAGCCAAAAGAAACATGAAGGTATAAAGCAAGGCAGGAAGAGCAACAGAAAAGAAATTGAAATTGTTCAAAGATAAATTCAGCTATGCTTTTGGCAAGCAGCAATAAAGGCAGTAACACTGAGAAAAGACCAGTGTAGGTAAACAGGGAAGTAAAGCAAATAATCAAGATGGGCATAGTCATAGCATAAAAATACTGAATATACAAGAAAAAAGACACAAATATAAACACAGAAAAAGGAGAAATACACATACAAAAGAGATTGAAAAATGACAGCTGAAAGGATAGATCACAAAAGTACACTTGCCTGACATGTTTTGAAGATAAATAATTTTCAAAGTACTTTAACAGCAAGTTGAAAAGAAAGGATATATGGAAGTAAGGGTTGAAGGTTGGAAAAATTACCTTTGGCAGGAGAGGTAGAAAACACTCATTTCCCCTCTCAAAAGGATTAAGATACAAGGTGTGGGACTGCAGTGTCTGCCTGTACCTATGCAGTCAAGTTTTATTTGCATTTGTAGGTTGAGGACTATGAAATATTCCAACACAGTTCATTTTTACTGGCTTCCTTTCCACTTATTATATTGTGATTGCACAAACACACACACACCTCTTATTGAGTGTCAAGCTCCAAACATCAAAATATTGAACTGTATTTTTGACATTTACCAGGAGTATTTCTGGACTATTTCTGGAAAGGACAATATAATTAGTTCTGGACTTAATTTAATCCTGCCCAGATAATGATAATGTCATGGTAATGACCTTCAGTCATAGCTGTCAGCTCTCCAGCAATATCAGTACTTTGTTATTTGTCATCGACTTACCTTCCCCCACTTTCACCTTGAGTGAAACAAGCTTTTCTGATGTGATATATTGGCCTGGAGCAACAGAGCACAGAGTTGTTGGACTTTCTTTTTATTGTATTAATTCATTCCTTATTTGAGATGAAATATTTCTAACTTTCTAAACAAGCAGTCCTTCAATTACCGTCAAGAAATTATATCAAAGCAAATTACATCAAGTCCTTAAAAGCAGTTTATGACTATTTTTTATAAACCTCTACCAGATCACAAAAGCAAGGAATGTACTGATTCTCCTCTAATAGGTTTGGGTTTTAAAATCCAAAAGTCCTACACATCTCTGTTACAAAAACATTGTTTTCTTCAGAGCAAGTTGATGCTTACCAGGGCAATTCTCAAAAGTATCAAAACATTAGCAACACATTTGGAAGATTCTTACATAGCACTCTCATCATTAAGGAAGAATGTCTACTTGGTGGTAAAAGACTTGTGAAAACAAAACATTTCAGATCAATTTTTGAGAAGCAAACTGGATAAATTCAGATTTCCTAGCAATATAAAATATAATTTCAACATCTCTGCTTCTCGTCCATCTTTGCAAACTTTCTGTTTCAGCTACCTGAGAATCTGGAGTTTACTTCTAAAGATGTTAAAATGTCCTTGTAACAACATTCTTGAAGGATTTACAGTCTTAAGTGTTCCAGTAACAGAATTTCTTTAGATTGAAAGAACACAAATTAGTATTGGTGAACTAATATTTGCAATTATATTTCAAGTACTTCTGAAACATTCACTTTTTGTCCTTAGACAGCTTTGAAGCCTACTTGTCAAAACATCCACTGAAGGTGGGTTGCAGACACAAGCAACAGGCATTTAAATTTAATGTTTGTGAGATTTCCCATCTCTGTGAGACCTGTCTAGATGCTCTGCCTACCCGCCCAAGTCTATCCTGCTGTGTGTTAATAGGCAGGATCAGATGCATGGCTTTCACTGCTGTCCAAGATAATTAGACAAGTGCACATCCAATCCTGTCCCCAGTAGTTGAAACATTTCCTTTGAGCTGGTACAAATCCAGCACTCTTAAAAGGTTTACTGCTGTATGCCTCCATTCCAGATGTTCATAACATGGAAGGTGCAAGTATTTTTGGACTGTTGTCTATAGATAAGAAACATGCTGGGTTTACTCTTTTTTTAGTCTGGCATAAAAAACTGTATCGCAGAATAAGATGGGTTGGAAGGGACACACAAGGACCATCCATCAAGTCCCACTCCTAACACCACAAAGAGCCATTCCCAAGAGTCACCCATGTGTCTAAAAGTGTCTGGACACTTCTTGAGCTCTGTCAGGCTGGTGTTGTGGCCACTGTCCTGGGGGTCTGTTCCAATGCCCAACCACCTGCTGGGGGAAGAACCTTTTCCTGATGACCCAGACCTCCCCTGACACAACTTCAGGCCGTTCCCTTGGATCCTGTCACTGTCACCAGAGAGCAGAGATCAGTGCCCCACACAAGGATGTCGTGACTGCAGTGAGGTCTCCCCTCAGGCTCCTCACACGGCTTCCCTTCAAGGCCCCTCTCCATCTTGGCTACCTTTGAACACTTTCTAATAGTTTAATATCTTTCTTATATTGTGGACCAAAACTGGTTCTGGCTGGGATAGTTAATTTTCTTCCTAGTAGCTGTATTTCTTCCAGTGCTGTGTTTTGGGGATTTGGGATAAGAATACTGTTGGATAGCCCACAGATGTTTTGGCTGCTGCTGAGCAGTGCTTACCCACTCAGTGTTTTATTCCTCTCTTTTCCCTTTTATTACATTATTTCAAATTACAACTATATTATCCTCACCCACATATTTTTGTGATTGTTCTCTCCAGCTCACCATGAGATGGGTGTGGGGGTTGGTTTTTGTTGCCAGCTGGGGCCACACTAAGACAGAAACAGACAAACCGAGCCACTGAAGAGGTTTCATTTCATTCTGCATCAACAGAATTCCCAAGTCAGGTACAAAATGATGGCAGCCTAACATCCAGATTTCTGAACGAAACATGTCATTAACTTTAAAAAATCATTTTGGTCAAATGTGAAAGACTCAGAGATTTTTGTTTTTTGGGGTTTTTTTGGCTTTCCAGCAAACTTCTTTACTCCTGGATCAACTGAAAGCCAGGCACTTGGTCTTTTTAATTACAAAAGTACAAGTTAATCCCCTCACCTGAGGAATCAGAGACTTGTTTAAGCCTTTATGTCTTTCAAAAGAATTGAGCACATTTTTATTTGAGAAATAATACACACAAAACCAGCATTAAATTGTGGGTATCTCGGCAGCTTTTATCTTCAGTGGTTTATTTCTCGGATGTTTTAATGTTTTTAACTTTGTTACACAGTCACACCATCTAAGTGGCTCAGACTATAAATTAAACTGAATTATCTAGCAATATGATCCCCTCTTGAGCTCGCTAAGTTACCTGCCTATGAGAAGCTGATAAAACAAGCTAGAAAGCTAGATTTTGTTCCAATTTTTAAAGGAAAGAAGATTTTTCAAGTGGCAGCTCAGTAAGTAAAATAGGCAGACTAATCTGTCTACAGAGAACCTTATGTTCACAAGCAGGTACCTGCACAGATATTTGCAGACTCAACTGTCTAATTGGGAAATTGTTTCTTTTAAGTCCCACCTGCTCCAGCTTAAAACACAGCATCTTGAATTTGACTTTGTTTTAAAATAAAGATATGTTTTCAACTTAAATGGGAAACATAATGAGTAAAGATATTTTTTTAAGCAGCTGTTGACAAAAAACCCAACAAAACCAGCCAAGATGAAGTTAATTTCTTTTTTTTGTTTATTTTTACTAATGTGTCTTTTGCCCATGTTCCACATTCTCTAAGAAGATTACTTGGCTCAGAATCTCTCAAGATCCAGCTACTCATCAACTTCTGACACAGTAATAAGTTAAAAAGTGAAAAAAATATCAGGTCCTCTAGTATTTCAATTCACACATCTCACAGACTTATTTGAGTCTTCTGAAAAGTTGCTCTTGCTCTTACTGTTCTGGTCATTCTACTATTAAAAAAAAAGAATATTACAGAAACCATGACACTGCTATAGAACACAATCAAGCCAATACAAAGACTGAACAATCAGAGTTACTTAAAGTTGCCAGAAAGAAATGGTCCATTCTCTGAAAGAGCACAAATTGGATGCAGACTTCACTGAGTTCTGATGGGAATAAAGAGCAAGAGCAGTGCTAGTGCAGAAATAAAGGCAAGGATAACCTGAAACACATTGAATTTTAAGTTTTTTTTTATTTTAGATAGTCAAGTTCAGAGAACTACTAGCTGTAAAAATAAGAAAACCACACCATGAAAAATTCAAAACACAGATCTGAATTCTTAACACTTACCTGGGAATAAGCCCTGATTAACATTCAGTCAATGCAGATTAAACACAAAGAGTAGGGAGACTGTTTTCAAAGCTGGTAGGAAATGAGAAGCACATTCTTCTATTCTTTCAGAGAAAACAGAAGTTTTTGACTAAACCACTGGAGTTAATTATTTATCTCTATATCTGACCAAGTCCCCCCACACACAGAAAACTCCTATCTCATTTCTTTAATTGGGGGAAGCCTAAAACTAAGCTAGGAAAAAAACCACACTGCCAGGCATGGCAAGCTACAGCCATTAGCAACTAAACGTCTGCCCCACCAGCAAAAACACCCTTAGCTCTATTGTGCCTCCAGCACACTGGAATACAGAAAAATCAGGCTTGCTCCTGGCTATTTCTTCTGAGAAACTGGGAACTGTGAAATAGCAGCAGAGAGAGAAGCACCTCTCCCTTCCCTGCGAACAACAGAGGCAGCACCAACTCTTCCAGCTCCATCCACCTCCCTTTCTTACTCACTTACCATCCCAGCAGGAACAGACACTTTTGCCTAAACCTCTCTGAAGTTTTGAGACATCTCAAAGGGCAGGAAGGCATCACAGAGCCAGAAGCTATGAAAGTTACTGCTATTGTTATGCTCCTGCTGCACTCCATCTAATGACAGTTTAGCTATATGAGAGCACAAAGCTTGGAGAAAGAAGATGGATAAGGTCAGGAACATGTGCCTCAGCTATTAGTGATCTCCAGCTCAGCTCCCACTCAGATGGAACAGGTACCAACAGGGTTTGCTACTGTGTCTGGCTACAATAACCACAGGAGAGCATCAGCAGGCTGGAGACAGCACTGTGTCACAACAGGCAGTGTCACAGTGTGCACAGTGTGGATGGTGGTAATGGAAATAGAGCAAATCCACATTCCCTCCACTTCTCTAACCTCAGCTCAGCACTGGCCATGACTGCTTCTAACACTCAGCCACCACAGGATCTTTAAAGTGTTAAAAGAGAAATAGAACTGTTTGTGAAGGGTTTTGTTCTTTCACACTTTTGATGCTTTAAGACATCTCAGATGTCATTCAGCCTCTCTCTGGTCCAAAGAGATATTTGGAAGTCTTCAGGTATGCTAAAAACAATTCCATACATCCTCAAATAAAATACTACCAAAAGATAAAAAATAATGACTATAAAATTAAAGAGGGAGCCCAGAAATTATTCCTACTTGTATCACAGCTGGTCAAGTCACTACAGGGCAGCTGAGAGGTGTGCCAGCATCAATCTGTCAATCTCCATTTTGCTAAATTAATACAAATTACAGGTCTCGTGACTTGGATTTCCTATGCCCACTTCCTAAGGGTCACACTTAGGAAATCAGCAGCCTAATAACTTTACTTATGTATGAATTGCCTTCTGAAGGTCTACATCACCTTCAATTCTGTTCTGATCCCACTAAAAAAGATCAGCTGAGAGATTTCCACATGCTTTGGGTGAGGATGTTGACAAGCAGGGCTTTGGCAAGAGTGTCCACATGCCCACCAAAACAACTCACAACTTGTACTTCTCACACCCAGGAAGGGAACACTGAGCACCCCAAAATGCTCACTAGAACAACCCACAACACCTGAGAACTGTGGCACAGGGGCAGTTATTTTACCCAAGTAAGATGAGCCTCAAGCACCTTTGGAAATGCAGGCCATATCAAGAGTCTTGAAATACAATTAACAAAACAACAGACATCTCTGCAAAATAAGAAATCAAAGAAATTTGGAGAAGTAGCACCATGGGTTTGGGGGGTCTCCTAAAAGTCTTGCTGAGCATTTCAGCTGTAGCTTTTATGAAGGCCATGAACAGCAACTGGAAGGACAGTGGGAAAGCTGAAAAGCAAGACAAAAAGCTAACAATGTAGCTAACAAGTGATTCCTGATCTACAGCACTTCCTAAAGTTTCAAAAAAGGTGCAGATCCCATTTGAACAACAAAAGCAAGGTAAGCACCACCCACCTATCTAATTTCACCTTGAGTAATGGAACTATGTGATGCACATTAAGTACTGTAAAATACTGCACTCAAGCTGTACAATCCTAACATAATGGGATTAGAGAGTACTTAATGGGAGGACACATCAATAATATATCATTATAGATCTGGTGTTTCTTAGCATGGCTCCTTTTCAGACTTGTTGATTTCTCACGTCTGCTTCAAGGGTTTATATGAGAGGTGACTTCTGAAAGTAGCAGAGGGTGAGATCTTTGGTGCTTTAAAAGGAGTTCTTGTTTCAGTAAAATATGTTCCTGCTTTATAATATCTCAGAGCTGTAAATGACCAAGAACTGACCCAATAGGGAAAACATGGTTTTTAGGATAAAAACTTGCACTTTCAAACCAATTATCCTTTCATTTCTTTGCTGTGGTTTCGGAAATCATGAATACTGAGGACTGAGGAATACATACAAGTGATGCTTGCTCTCTCTCTGCTGATCAAAGCTGTTTTCTTCTACGTGAACCTGCCAAAACCTAGCAACACAGATACTGCAAATCAGTTCCCACTCTGTGTAGGTGGGATCACTCACAAACATCTAATTTCTAGGTGCCACAGGCAGAATATTTTGGACCAAACCACTGAAACAAAATGAAAAACATATAGCTACAGAACCAAGCTGCCTTCACGAGTGGCACGGGACTTACTATTTCTGCCTCAGGCTCATTCAACATTAAGCAAAACTCAGTTGGCAAGCAGTCAGATGGCATGGTTGAGGCATTAATTTACTAATAGAAAGGAATTCATTGCACAGTGCTTTCTTGAGGCTGCTTCTGCGATAACTGCACCAGAAAAAATGGGTAGCATTTGCATTACTTTTTAATGGTTCCTGTTCTTACATGTCCAATTTTTTTTTTAATTTTATCTAAAGTCAAGGTATTACTGTGTAGGGAAAAGGACCCATTGATGGATCTGTGCTATATTTCTGGTTCTCTTAGAGAATTTGCATAGCCTTTGGCAAGTCAATTTACCTTCTCATCTATAAGGCAAGGTAGTAATAGCAGAGTAGCTCCCAAAGGTGTTCCGTGTTGCCCTAACTTCTGAATAGAAAGTGCTTCATAAATACTAACATCAGCCAATGAAAATGCATAAAATATTGGATTTTAATGATGCAAGTGCATCTTATTGAGGGCCTGGAAGATGAGATAGCTTGAGTGCTGCAGAAAGCCAGGCAGAGTCACTAGGGAGAAGCCAGGGGGCCAAATTCCCAGCCAGTGGATCTGCACAGGCTTCTCAGCCCCAAAGGGTGGGTGCAAGGCCTGTCTTGTCCCTGAAGCACAGGCACTGAAGAGGTGGGTGGACAACACCCAGGATGAATGTGAGTTCTCTAGAGTGCAAGGAGAGAATGACCATCTTCTAGGAGAGACAGCAGAGCTGGTGTCTTGCTGTTAACTGGACAAAATGACCCTCTTGCTATGCTGGACTGGAGAACTGATGCATTAAGGAAATTAACACAAGGCTGGGGTTATTTGTTGTCCTGCCCAGATGTTCTCAGATGGATTTCATTAACTGACCATAGAGTAAAAGCCAAAATTTGGGCCCCCAGCCTCAGCAGGATAACATGAAAAAGCTAAAGAATTACTAGTGTTTCAACAGAAACAGAATGCAGTGATCCTAATCCCCCACTGGAGATGTGGTGGCTAATGCTGGATAATTGAGTAGAGCTTTTCACACTTTCCTTGAGGCTGACAGCTTGAAGCAAAGGCTCACTGTCTCCTTCTCAGTGCTAGTAACCACATATTGCAAACAGAATTATACTCCATCTCTAAATCTAACTAAAACCATCATAGATATGTGCTGTATATTGCATTAAAATACTTTGCTGACAATAGATATTTAAATATTTATAAATATTCAGAATTTATCATTTTCTGATTTTTTCTTTTTGATATTTTTTCCTGACTATTACGGTCTAATAATTGTGTTCAGTGCTAACAAGTAGGTACTCAGCACAATCCAAAACAATCAAAGTGATTATTTTACAAGACAAAAAACACTCAAGGTTTTAAAATAAGCAGAGGTACTTCTGGCCACATGCAAAGAAACTCAGTTTACCATCGTTCTGCAAGGACAGTGCATGCTTACCATATGCCATCCTAATAATAATCCTCATTGTCAGTGCCATAGACTTGAGGGCAGAGTCTTTATTTCACACAGCTCAAATTGATAAGCAGTTAGTTGGGAATAGTAAAACATTTCCCAAAAAGTTAAATCAAGCAAGATTATCTCAATAGGAGCAGCAATGTGATGATACACATGCACACAAGCCTCACTTACTGTGCTTTGATCTAGTAGTTCATTTTCAAGCTCTAAAATGCCTGGATTTGTTTGCAATTAGATAACTCTTAAAAGACAATGAAATGTAAAGCTGAAGAACAAATACAGCAAAACAAGGCTGACCACACCTGCAGACCTGCGCTGCCGAATCAGTTACAACTGAATGCTTAATTAGCAACATCCAATTAGAATAGTCACTATATTGCAAATAATCAGCTTAAATTCATTAAAATGACTCATACATTAGGCATTATTCTATATTAATTGCTCCAATAAACTCCAACCATTCAGAAGTATTATGAATATATTCAAAATTAAGCTTGCAGCTCTTCTGGATTAAAAAGCAGAAAAACATTGAGTTGTTTCCAGTAGTGAAACAAATATTTGAAGCACAGAAGTAACGAAAAAAAAAATCTACTTTAAAAGCTCTTTTCTGTTATCCCAATTTTATTTGGTATCAATTCCATTTGTATTTTGCAGAAGGCAACACTATACCCACAGTCATTCATTCCAGGGCAGAGAAGGCAGCAAGGAAAGAGATCATAAATAGGCGCAAAATCAAAATTGAGGAAAGAAAAAGTCAAATCACAAGACTAAGAAGGGTACTGTTTTGTTAGAGGCAGTGTAATTTGGGCAAGGGGCAGGGTTGGGAGGAGAGTAAGCAAGGAGCTTACAACACACATTGCAGTCTCCTCTGTCACAGGGCTGCTGTGCTGCAAAACAACCAGGGCTTGCTGTTTGTTTCCTCATGACATTTTCCTTTATGTCAACAAGTAGGGCAGCTATACAGTTAGTGGATATAAAAGCATTAACTCCAGTAGAGAACTTTATTTCACCCTTCTTTCAGTCATTTTCTCCGTGGCTGAAATTAGACTCCAGAGGTGCAGTAACGAGCAATGGGGAGGGAGGGAGTACAAAACAGCTTTCACAGGAAGAATTCCACGGATAAGCCATTGCAAATTTCAGCTGGTTGTACACAGTATCACAATTTACTGCTCCACATAAATTCTGCTCCTGATTATAACTGACTCAAAGGGAGTACAGGCTAGAGTGATATAATGCCCTTTCTGAAAGAAAAGTCAACTGCAACACACCTCATAGAATTTGGAACAAAACATCAGCTTTTAAAGGGACAGATAGACACCAGCTGGGATCACAGTCTAGAGGGAAAGCCCTATTTCATAGGCTTTATAGACCAGAAAGGGCTTTTGCAAACTCATCCAAAGAGAAGTTATACAGAGGCTCTGGACAAAAGCAGCCTTCAGAGCCTTCACAGTTTACCAATTCCCTCTAATATTGTGTCTAAGAATATCCCTCCTGTCGTCTGCAATGCCCATGTGGAAAGCTGAAGCAGAGAGGCAGAACCCTGTAACTTGGGCAGGAGAGTCTCATGGATGTCTGAGATCACATCCTTCAAACCAGAAATACATCACCTAGCAATGAAATTCAAGCAAAAAGCAGCCATGGGCAGCCATACTGAGAGCAAGGGCTGTCACTCAGGGCAAGCAGCAGCAAGGCAACAAGTTACCACATATAAAAGTGCACTAAAGGTAGCATCAAAGAAGAGGGGGAACAAGCAGGGTTTTGCAAGGAGAATTTATGGCATAGGTGATAAATCAAAAAGTAATGTCCCATTAGTCTCCTGTAAGTCAGAGAGGTTGAGGGAAAGGAGCATTTGAGAAAGCAGGTTTACAAAAAGGCACAGAGGACATGAACTTCGAAAAAGCAGCTGCTTACCGAAATTTATAGCCTAGAGAATTTCAATAAGTTGTAAATTACATTCCTCATGAGAGACTCAATTGTGCACATATGTATGCAAGATTGAGAGTCACAATGCAAATATACCCCTGTGTATGTACACTAACTTATATGTGCCCCATTGAGTTTGAAGATTTAAAATACTCTTCTGCAAAGCTTATGAGGTCTACAATGCCATTAGTGCTCAGAAAGAACATGCAAGCTAGAAAATTAAGTATCTATTATTCAATCATTTTATAGACTAAATTTTCTCTTCCTTAGATAAGTAACTTCCAGTCCCCCTGCCACGTTAGAAAATATATGCATTTGCTTTGAATAGATATTTAATGAAGTTATTCCTTGTAAAAGGGTATCTGTTTATATTTACATTGCATTGAATAATTAAACAGCTTGCTATGGAAAAGCACTTAAAAAAAACCCCTTTCTAAATATGAATAGATTTTTCCATATCTTTTCTTCTTAACCTCTTCCAGCAAGAGCTATTAAACTTGAACTGCTTGCACTGCTGTGCTGGAGTACAGTATCTTGTAAGGGAATGCAGATAGGTCGATAATGCAGCTGAAAACCACAAAACTGTAAAGCAGACCAAAGACTGGGAAATTCTCCTCTCCCTATACTGATAATCTTTATGCCCACACCACCTCCAGAAAACAGGCTACAGGTGGCCTTCAACCAAAATCTGAACTGCACTAACAGGCTTGTAGGGAGGAAAGAGCTCCATCTCATCACTGCCTGAAGTCAGGCTACCTGGGATTAGCATACAATGAAACGGGGTTCAAATTAAACTACAACATGGAATTAATCTGAAGTTACAAATAAAATAGACAACAAAAATTTGTCCTACTATATAAAAGCAATCCTGGGATCCTCAGTGTAGAGCCATACTGCATTTCCAGTCAATCCTTATGGATGCAGAAGCAGAATTTCACCTGAATTATTTGGATCTGCCTTTGATAGCTTCCATCACAGAACAGAAGTACACAGAAAGCTTGAGATCATCACATACAACATTGCTGAATTAAAGGGAGATTTTTCTGGGTTTGAAAAGGTAGTTTAACCAGGTTAGCTACCTCACTGTAACACTGAGCATTAAAACTGACTGTTATTAAAACTGGCTACTAAAACAAGTGTGATGGTAAATTTAAATATATTCACAAGCTCCAGTACGTTCCCCAAGACATACATTGAAGCTTTAAACACACGAGCCATCTGACAGTGCAAGAGTCTTAGATGTTGTGCTTTAAAGGAATGCTCCAAAACCCTCACTCAGAGTGCTCATATTTCAATATTTACCCCATAGATCTTGACAAGAGAATATAACAGCAAACATGAGTCTTAAAAAGCCTTATCTTCTAACCATATTATTTCCAAGACTCAATTAAGATAAATGCAATGTTATTGAAGTAGCATGCATGAAGTATCAGCCATTTATGATCTCAAAAAGGCCAGTTGCTCTTCAGGAGGCCAACCACAAGTGACCTACATTGTTTATCTCTAATCTGAAGAAGCTCAGTAGTTCACTATTCTCCATGGAATATTTTCACACTCTACAAAACTTATATTTCAATTTTTTATATCCCTGGAAAATAGTGAACAGAGGTCCTTTAGTCTTTTATGGTAAGAACTGTCCTAGAAAGCAAGGGAGATCCTATTTTTGATGCTATGCAATTATTTACATGATTTTTCACCTATATTAAACTTCTCTCACTACTAGACAGGAGTTTATTAACCTTAAACTATCTGTATCAATTAATCATCATGTCTTTTCAAGTAGCTGGCCACATTCTGGAACAGGAAATAGGACTAAGAATTGGTTTTATTAAAGATTTCTGCACCATACATAGGTATATTTAGAAACTAGATTTAGCAACAGAGCGGCGGCGCCGCCTTACTTCAGAATTATAGACACAAACACAAGAAAATAACCAAAATTCTAATCCACAACATTTACCAAGCAATATTTTCCACAGACAATGCATTACTTGAATGCTAAACTCTTCCAAGGCTACACTGAGTTCATCACACCTACCACTAATTGGTTATATAACCATTTAAGTAGGATTAGTATCATAATCTGCTGTCAAACCTGACAGCTGGAGATGTGGTTCTGCAAGTAAAATACTAATTTACAAAGATTTCTTTAAACTAAGGTGGTTTATGTTCTTCAAATTTTTGTCCAATTAAACTGGAGCTCCATACTCCTCTTTTGAATATTGAGCCAGTTTAGCTGACATCACTGCTGCAGTACCATCTGCACAATTTCCCCTTTATTTTTCTGAAGGGTCACATTCTGGATCTAGAAGCTGGTGTATGTTACAGAAAAACCCATGGTGCTGCAATGTCCTATCTTGCAAACATACTTTAGAATTTTTCACCATGTTTTTTTAGCTTTTTTTGGTCACTGAACAAAAAATCCACTTCCATTCTTGGAAAGTATTCACTTTTTTGCTCCCATTAACTATGGATTCCGCAACCCTTATTAGCATTGTTAAAATTATTAATATGTTGCCTGATAAAGAGGAATTTCAGTACACCTCTGTGTATCACTAGACAGGACACAGGCTTTTCCAGAACCATTCCTGGTATTTTTCAACCAAGATTGCTTCTTTCAGCCCAAATCTCCTTGACCCATAAGGGGTTGCCACTACTAACATTTGCTAGAGTAATAAAAATATGTCACATTCAGAAGCAAACATATCCCTTTACACCTGAAAGTTTCATAAAAATTGTACGAGGACTTTAAAAGTTGGTACCTGAAGACAAGAACCTGAGTGGAGATGGACAAAACACAAAGAAAGAGGCACTGGCTGACCCTTATTTTTCAGCTCTTAGTGTATAATGAATGCAAGATTATTTGAGATTCAAAAAAACCCAGGGATTCAATACAGGTAAATTTTAATTGGCTTGGCTTCAATAAGGGCAAAAAAAACAAAACACAAAATCTCACCAGAATAATGGCTTACCTTCCCTGAAAGAACAGTCTATTTTCCATGATACTTCTTTCCATGTTTCAGGACATCTTGTCTCCTCTACAATTTTCTAGCCAGCTAGATAATATATTTTACCAGAAAATCCAACAGAACTGTTAATGCATCTCTGACAACAGGTACTGGTGGGGGAAAAGAGCCACCAAAATATACACACACATTCCCAGAACACTATCCCAGGTGCTGTATTTTCTGTCATGGAGAGGGAGAACAGACCACAGGACTCACCCAGTGCCCGTTAGCAGATGAGATGCAACCTGGGAAGCAAAGCACAGATCCCCACTTCTCTGCCAGTGCCTTCACAGCTCTCTGTGGCCCTCACAGTACAGAAACCCACAGCAAGAGGGGAATGCTGAGATAAAGTGGCAGCATGCAGAAACAAAATTCTGCAAAAAAAGCTTTATGCTATGCCTTGGTCTCCTTTGCAGTATAGTGCACATCAGGGTTATTTGGCTATATGTAAGATTTTCCCTTGTCTTGACTGTTGCATCAACCAGCTGGAGTACAGAATCCAGAGGATGGGATGAATGTTTAAGCACAACTCCTCCAAGGTACATTCCTAGGCCACAGCTTTCAACCCTGTATAGCTTTTTATGCACACACACAGAAGTGTTTTTTTCCAAATACGGTATGATCAAACCCAGGAAGCAGTTAAAATGCAGTCCTCCCACTCCAAGTGGATATACAACTTTTAACACTTCTTCCATGGTCAACAAAGTGGTTGTGATTTTATGGCAAAATGGGAACAAGCTTCCCCATGAACAGAAATATACATTTCTCACATTCTGATCAACAAACATAGTGTTGACATGGGGCAACTTGCATCTTGTTTAAGCACTCCTTCCTTCAACTCCACTGTTATTTGGTTTGTGAAACTCGGACCAAGTAAAAAAAGTCAAGCTGAACTGGTAGTCTTGCCATCTGTGCCATCTGCAAAATTGCAAATTTTGTTTAGAACTACAATTTCGTTACACGTGTATCATATTTCTGACAAAAATATTTACCAAGATAATATTATAAAGCTCTATCTCAGAATTACCTGTTAAGCAAAGAAGCATGGTCCCAGTCTGTCAGGGAATTGATGCTCTATAAATCAAAATACCTTAATGTACATTGGAAGACAGGTAATCCTGACTAACAGAAGGTAAAATCTATTCTGTACCAGTTTATGTTGTTGTGGTTCGGGAGGATTATTTAATTATTTAATCATGTCACTTAATTAGAATTAATACTTTTGTTTTTGAAGAGTAAAGAGATCATACAGTAATAATTAAGATACATTCTTATGCACAGATATAAATATTGCAATACACTAAGTTTATCCTAAAAGAAAGACTCTCTTAAGACCCTAATTCAATTACTGCTTTGGAACATATACCTGAATATATCAGGATTGCACTAAACCACAAATCACTGGATTGTATTATTTCAGGAAAAAAATATCTTAGGTATGCTAATCAGTAAAGTCAGCAAACTGATATTAATTTCACAAAAAATGAAGTTTGGAACCCAATTCCAGGCATCCCAGGCAACACCATGTGTAGGATATACTATGTGCTATGAAACAAGTCAAAGTTAACTCAAGCATTGCTTAAATAGTGGTGCTATATTTTATAAGTCAGTGATCCTATGGCATCACCAGAAAACTTTCCTGAACTGAGGGAGAAAATCAGCATTCAAGTAAAGCAAATATAGATATCAAATGCAAAACTCCTCACGGTATAAACTTCAGCTGGTTCATTATAAAACACCAGACACGTTTTGTATGTAAAAGGATACATTTCACACACCTGCATTTTCTTCTGATTTTGATAATTGACCCAGAAGTCTCTTGATTTATGCTTGAATAGAATATCTTTGAACAAATACATGCACTGAGGAAACAGATGAATTTCGCATTCTTGAGCTCTTATGAACAGCAGTAAGTGGATAAACTTCCCACCAGGACAGGGAAAGAAACAGATCAAATCCCAGTCATAATTATTTCAAGAAAACTCAGCTTCCATTCCATTTTAGTGTATTCAGGCTTATGTACTTTGCCCATCACTTCATTAAATAAGCTGCATATGCACTAAAGATAAGCCAGTGCATTTTCTGGTTCACAACAACCACCCAAAGGGATCTCCTCATTCCAGTCACACCCATGTCTGTATGAAAATCTACAAAATCAGTTTCTACACAGGTAAACTTTTACTAAAAAAAAAAAAGCGCAGGTTTAATTCCAGTGCTCAGGTGTTTTTAGCTCTAAGTTCTGAAAACAAGAAATATGACAAGTTGCTCTCTACTTTGACAAGCATTTTGTAAACTGCTGCAAGCAGCATTCTAATTTAATTACATGAAAATACTTAATAAGGAATCTGAAGTGAAATGAAACTTTTAATTTCTTTCCCAGTTAGAATATATATATCATAGATAAATGAGAGACAGATGAGTATTAACTATTCCCCCCTCATACAGTCACAGTCAATTAATTTACATTTTAAGATACTATACCTTTTTCTTCACAAGTTTCCTACCTGTCTAGGTAGGAGTGCATAGATTATACCTATCCTAGTAATATTACAGTTATATCTTCAGAACTTTTTTTACACCAGTGCACCACTCTCTATCACACATGGATGGTGTTATTGACGGGGAATACATTTCTCTATTTTCACAAATAATTTGTTACCACTGCTCTGGCAGGGAACCACAGCCAGACCATTTGTAACAAGCAAGCCAGCCTCTCCCTTTTCTACAAGGATCCCACTGTCTAGAAAACCCCACCACCCACTACTCTCATTCACTTGAGAATTCCCACATCCCATACTCTCCTTTATGGTACAGGATTTTTCACATGGTGAGCACTCCACTTCCAGAAGCGCCAACAGCTACCACCAGCTTATTTTGGGATCACTGTCTAGAAAAATTAGGACTAACATGTCAGGTTTGCCCAGCCTACAGTTCAGGCTGCTGGTAGCTGCATGTCTCAGTCTCTGATAAAGAGACAATCTGTGCTCAAGCTGTAACTTCATTTAGGGCATTAGCAACTCCAGCAAGTTGTATGAAATTCTCCAAGATCCTACAGTTCATTGATATCTGTGAAAGAGGTACTTATGAAAGAAGAAGCACAAGTTTTAAATATTATACTTCTGCAGTTTGATTGATATTGCTTCATCTGTTTAGAATACTAAATTGTATCACATTTTGGAACAAGAAATGTTAAATCCATCCTTTATAACCAAGTTAGAATTTCACAGTTTTTATTCAGATTGATACTTAAACATCCCCCTTTATTATAACCTATGCAATGAATAATTGGCAAAACAATTTGAGGAAATTAATAGTTTAAAACTTGGAATTATTATTCAAACTGCAGTAACTACAAGAGATGAAAAGTACTGTTAATATTAATTAAGCAGAAATAATTGTTTTATAGAGCCTAGACACAAAAATGCAGTACTTAAATATAATCTCTGGATCTTTTAAAACTACTCTAGATTTGCAGAAGATTTAAACTCTTCCTGGTGACTGCTTACGTTTTGAATATGAATTAGTTATTTGACTTCAGTGGTCGTCTATGCACCATACCTCCTTTCCCACAACAGAAGATTGAAATCCTGACATACTACATCACTAAGAACTTTCCAGCAGAATATTTTGCATTAGTCTAAATGAGTCATTCAGGGGATTTGTTTTAAGAGAATTTCTAAGGAGGGGGAAAAAAAAAATCTACTGTAGTTGATTTTTTCCCCAAAGTATCCTGCGGGAGTTTATATTAAGAATTTGAAGAATGAAACTGACTTTGGTATTCCATTCCCAGTTGCTAATTTATTATGTGGAGGAAGTCACATGAGTCTTGAAAGAAATCTTGATGAAAAGGGATCTGTCTCAGCTGCATGGGGTTTAATTGACTTAGTCTTGCAGGAAGAATGCATTAGTATTATCTATGCCTCTGTTAACTATCAGCCAAATGGCAATCATCATGATGAATTAATTTTCTACTCTGCCATGCAAATCACTCCATTTGTGGACTCTGTTTAGCAGGACACCTGGTTGAAATCCACAGACCACAGATCTAGACAAGGTCATTGGAATAACTCAGCAGAAAGGGAGACAACTGCACAAGGACCATCACTTTTACCCTTCTGGTGACATTCAAACAAACTGTTGGTTTTTTACCCCAGGGAGGCAGAGAAATTTTAGCAATTTTTACTGTAGGCTATTATATCTAATTAGTACTCAGTATTTCTTTTATTTATCTCAATTCTCCCTTGACTGCTTTCAGAGTCTGGACTTGCATGAACTTACCTCAGAAGCAGCCTCGGGTTACACACCCAGCCTGCACAGCTCTGATCAAGCCAGCATGCATATGCTGAAAAGAGGGAATTTTGGTGCAGTGTCACCAGCACTCAAGGTGAAGCTCTTTCTTGCACTACTGATGATTTTATAGCTATGACAAAACAAGCCAAAAAACAGCCATCATCCCAGAGGACAGGGACTGTACTGTACCAACACTACTGTCATTATTGCTGTTGCCAGCCAGCAGCATCACAAAGAAGAAGGAAAAAATATGACTGAATTAACATAAATTTAGCAAGTCCAATATGGATTGGGAAAAAGACCAGAAAGTTTCTTCACACAGTAGAACTTTCCTTCACCCATCTGTTGGGTGCAGGAACCCATGGGGAAAGAATCCCAAACAAGCAGCAAGTCCTCTGCAGTTTCACACATCTTCCACAGCTACCGACATTTCCAGCAAATTAGGGACCAGTGACACTTTTGCAGTTGCAGGATAATGAAATGATAATTGTTTAAATCCACAACAACCAGAAATAGTTCTGAGAAGGCAGCCAGCATTCAGCTGAAGAATATTTTGCAAGTGCACATTGCCAATACTTAGTTATTTCCCTCTAGTGTTCAGCAAATCATTACACTTGAGATAAAAGGGGAGAGATCACACAAAACCTAATTGAATTAGCTTAATTATTGTGCATGGGGAAAAAAACCAAAACAAAACACAGAAACAAAAGTGCTGTAGAGAAGATTTTTTTTCCCAGCTGCTAGTTTTTTTCAGGAACATATGTGATTACTGTGATGCTAGGTAACCTAAAGACAGGATGCCCCTACAGTCAGAAGGCACACTAAAGAAATTCAGTCCCAAGGAAATAAATTTAGGTCATAGGTGTAGAAGATTATACTTCACACTTTAAAAACCATCTGCAAGGCTGGAGCCAATTCCTGAAAATGGTTCATGGCAGATGTGGGTCATCAAGAACAGAAATACTGATGCATATAAATTTATTACACAACCTTTATTGTGCTAGTCTACTTCCACCAACAAAGTGGAAATGTCATATAAAACTATGGGTAAACAGTCTGATAAATTACAAACACCAAAACAGCACATTTTCCTTCACACTACAGAAAATGAGAACAGCAGACTCCATCATGAAGCAAGAAAGTTAGCATAAAATCATTAAATCACAGTTAAATGATAATTTTGCTTCAATGATTACTTGTTAATGCATTACCAGACAATCTTTGCAGGAAGCTTACTTGGGACCATTGTGACTTTGTGAAAACTGGACGAAGTTTCTTTTCAGGTCCTCCTCTCCCCATATGATTATCTCCAACTTAGGTAGAACACAGTTTCTGGGCACAGGCTGATATATGTTGCACTCTTTTATTTTTCTCCTTGTAAAACAAGGTGGAAATGAAAATTGCTAAGCAGGGAAAACATCTTAAATAATTTGATTAGTGCACTTCCCTTTTTGATAAGGGCTTCATTCACTGGTTGAACAAAAGGTGAAAACAGCTTTTAAAAGTTACAAACAACATAAACTTGCTTTAGTTCATGTATATATTTCTTTACAATCCAGCCATTCTTCTAAACAATAAATTAGTTATACAGTGCATTATCTCAGTAATAAACAGGTTGATATTTCAAAATTAGGATTCAATCTATGGCTTCAACAGCCAAGGCAAAGTGCTCTTTAAAAGCAGTCCAGCAACCACTTCCAAGACTCTTTGTAGATAATACTATTTATGGTATCTGATTGCATCCTGAAGCATAATTCAATCACGTTGTGTTCTTGATACCAATCACACAGGATAAGGACAGCAAAAAACTAACCTTGACATTCAGTATAATATTTGCCAGGTAATGAAAAGCAGCACGTCTCTCAGAGAGTTCCAGATATACAAAGTGGGACTTTATTCAAAGTAATTTCTGAAATTCATCAATGGATGGGACACCACAGAGAGACACTGGTACCATGGTAGGAGATATTTTAGCTTTTTCAAGGAATACACTTGTATTTCAAAATTACCTAATGCTACGGTAGGGCTTTTTCCCCACCACTGCTGATAACCACAAACAAGTCACCATTTCATTCAAGTCAATGAATTACTCTTAACTTAAAAAGAGAGAAAGAAAAAGTGATGAATTAGATTCTGTCAATTAGAGATTCAAATTGCAAGAGATCACTTTACTCAAAATAAATCCATTACCTTTAATGTCCAATGGGTATATGGTTAATGACGAGATGTGAGCACTTATCCACACTCCAGAATCAGCTACAGCACACAACCAACACACTTGCACTCAACCAGATAAAATTATAATTGTTTACAGATGCTGCAGGTCTAAAGCTCTTTTAAAGACACATATAGTATTTCTTTAGATCTACATCTCAAATATCAGAACTCCTTAACATACAAAAATACTGTTGTCAAGGCAACAGTATACAGAAGGCAGGCAATTAAAAACCAGATATTTAAAGAGCAAGCTGTTAAATTTAGTATCTTAAATAAACTGCTATTGGATGACCTTTTACCACTGAAATTAAAAAGAAATGCTTACTTTTGATCAGACACTATTGCTTAACAGGATTTAAGTTTTGAGACATTTTGGTAACACCTTTCAGAGTGATTTTCATCCCTTCCAGCTCTGTTCAGAATGGAATCATGAAGTAACAAAAGCTGCAAGTGATCAACACTTCTGCGCATGAGAGATCCCATGCTTTTTAAATCCTTAAATGGGTGCAGAAAAAATCTACCTAACTACCCAAAAGTCAATATTTTTGTCCTACAGTTAGGCATCTGCTACACCACAATGAGCAGATTGTATAGTGGATGGTTAGGACCTTATTCTGATAAAAATAAATGCAGTCTGTCAAGTATAATGGAAATAATGGAAATACTTTAAAATAAAAGAAAACTAAAACAAGATTAAAACTTAATTTCAGCAAGAGAAACATATGTAATCTAATTTTATCTGGAAAAAAGCCTACAAGATTTATTTGAGTACAATGGCCTAAAGTACATAATGAAGCCATGAACTCAAAAAAATTTTATTTCAATGATTAAATTCTTTTACCCATCTAAACCACATATTTAAAAATCACCTTCTACACAGCTGCCTTTGAATGCTGTGAGTATAAATATTACAAAAAATTTCTAGCTCATTCTGCTTATTAAATCCAGCTAATCTATGTCCTGAAGTGGGGTGAAGTACAGGAGGATATTACTACCACATCGCTTTTGTCCCACTTTGCAAGCTACAAGTGTCCCACAAAACCGTGGATGAACTGGCAAGGCCATGAATTAGTCTGAACAGTTTATATCCACATTTTCATTCTTTTTCATCAGCAGAGATTTGTTGGCTTGGTTTTGGTTTTTTTTCACTTAAGCACGAAAGTATCCAAACCCAAACCCAAATTTTATGTGTAAAACATTTATGCATAAATATTTATTTTGACACATGCATTAGCCTCATGACCATGACCCTGTACTTTCCCCTTATGCAGTAGCTTCACTCAGCCCCTAAACCTCTTCGGACAAGAGCCACAGTTCCTCCCACAGGCTGCACTTCAGGAACAGAGACAGCACGTACAAATCCCCCGTCACTGCAAGCTCCACTCATGATTCATCGCAGCCAAGTCCCCACCTCAGCAGAAGGCATTCCTTTTATCTTTGAAGGGGAGCCGAGCATTTACAGCTGGGGCAGCAACGTCACTCCAGCATGCCAGCAGAGCCGGGATAACCCAGCGGAGCTATCGCTTACCTGCTCGCCCAGCAGCACCCCGGGAATGCCGGGTCAGCCCCGCCAGCAGCGCAGCCCGCGGGCACAGGGAGCGCTCCGCGCCAGCCCCGGGCATGCCAGCATCCCCGGCATGCCAGCACTGCCGCGCTGGCAGAGCCCTGCTGGCAGACGAGGCTCCTCTCACCAGCAATCCCCTGGGATTCACGGCACAGACCTTGTTACGCAGACACTGTTGTCAATTCGTTTTCTCAGACACAGCGCTAACACCCCACCCCCGAAGTTTGGGGGATACTGTTGTCAGTTCGTTTTCTCAGATGTAGAGCTAACATCCTCCCGAAGTTTGGCGACTTCAGCCAAACAGGCAGAGCACGTCCTGTGCTGTTCCTTGTGCACTGAGCAACCCAGGGAACCCTCTCAGGTCTCTGGATGCTTGAGGGAGAAGCAAGGAGAAGAACCCACTCAAATTATCCAGGTTGGAATACACACTAACAGTTCTGGTCACCTACAGATTACACATCAATGAACGTTGGGGAGGGCAGAGGGAGCAAAGAAGAGAAAAAAAAGAGAAGCACCATTATAAGTCTATTTAACTACTTTTATTACCACTACACATTGTAGGTTTACCTTCTAACAGCAATTAACTAGAAAAGTAAAGCAAGCATATATTCTGGAAACTTGGTTAATGCTGCTTAGTGTCAATTCCTAATTGCTTTGTTATGTTGTGTATAAAGAACAAAATAGTTGTCTTCTAGTCAGAACTCCAAGTCATGCAACTTAACAGAAAGCAATGTGGGTGAGAAAGTCCTCACTCAAACCCTAAGTCATTTTTCTGAGCAGTCATCAAGTTAAAACAGCAGCTTGCTCCAGTTCTGCATAATTTTGTACTGTAAGTCAAGAACAAATGAGGTCTTAAGCACTTTTCTGAAGGGTGCGCATGAACTGAAGAAATTAGAGGGCTTTGTGTTGCTAATCATGACTACAGTTACTAAGTTCTGAAACAGTAATAAAATCTAAATCTTCATTAAATTTATAAGAGAGTATTTATGGCATGCAGATTTCTTTTTACTGCATAAAACCACTATCAGCTTTGGGTTGCATTTCCTTTTTTTCTTTTTTATTTTTTTTAAGTGTTCTTTCAACATAACAAGCATGCAAATGCATTTGAGGCTTGATGGTGCTATTTAACTGTATGGCCAGGAAAGACATTCTGAGAAATGGAAACCACATGTTCTTCAGAGAAATTAAATCACAAAGATAAGTTTTATTAAGCTCTGCAACATAACCATTTCCCAAGGCATGGCCTCCATGCATTCAACAAACATGACATCAAGTGTAAAACATTAGAGATCCACATTTACTAGACTGGCATGCTTATTAGTGGTTTGGAAAGTGACAGTAGCTTGTAACATCCATGTCTGCAGTTGTTTTATGCTGTCTTTTTGCTAATACTCTCTCAACAGCTCTCTGGAGCAATCTTAGCTCAAGATCTGGATGGACTCTGGTTTAACACCAGTATTTTAAGAATTGCCAGTGTCCCTGCATGGGGTAAAAGAAGTATGCTCAGCCTCAGTCTTGCACCAGAAATAAACAGGGTAGTCCATCAGGTCTGGGGAAGGCCCAATTTGGATGGCAAGCATAAAACAGAAGAGCCAGGCAGACACAAATCCCATTGTGCCCAGAAGGGACATAAGATAAATGATTGGGCTGACGCTTTACAACGAACTCATACATGCTGAATCCAGTAACCTGCATTTGAATAAAGGTAAGCTTCCAGAAAAGCACCAAATGTGGGACCAAACACCTCTAAATAGGGACAATCTATCCCCAGAGGTTATCCATCTTCTCTGTTTAAGATATCACATGTTTTAAATAAGTTTATTAGCTTTAACTTCTTCTATATTGCTCCCTCCCTAGTAGGCATTCAGCATCCAGGATTTTCTGGTCATGAATATACTCAAAGTAATAAAGTTACTTCTACAACATCTCATAAAAGGCTTAAAACAAATTATTGGCTAAGCTCCATACACATTCCCCTTGGATTTCAGGTTTTTTTGGATATTTTCCAACATATTTCTCATAGAAGAATCAGCCATGCTATATATGAGAGTCAAAAATAAACTTTCCTACACCCATTCCCTATGTCATCACATGATGAGGATATGCTAAAAAGAGCCCCTGCAGTGGCCATTAAATTTTTCCCTCTCTCTGGCAGCACAGCTTACATTCCTCATTCCTAAGCTATGCATATGTGTGAATCTTCTTCAAAGCTCAGGCAGCTCAAGCCTTCTGTATGAGTTTCAGAACTTGAAATTATCCCCACAGAGATGCAACACAGAAAACCTGATTTTGGTACAATTCTCTGAAGGTAACTTCCGTAATACAACTGTTTTGTGTGTTTTAAACAATTTGGTAGGTATTTTACTGCTAGTGCTGTTTGTGTATGTGTTGTAACATAGTGCAAGAAATCACTTGATCAATAAAATTTATACATAAAGAATATTTGACAGAGCCTGCTTTCCTGTAAATTGTGCTAACAAACTTTAAAATTTTGTCCTTACATAAAGTGAATCCTCATTATTTTCTTCAATCATTTTACTTAGAACTCATAGCAGGATGCCCAAATTAATGCTATCTTCATCAAGCATTCATCTTAATCAAATTTTGGCAGTATGAGCTTTTGAATATGACCTTAACTCTGCAATAGAATAGTTTTGTATGGCAAATACAGCAACATATTCTAGCCTATCTTTCCTCTGGTTCCATGAGAAGACAAGACCTGCACCTGCCAAAGGTCAAACTTCCTATCCAGGAGCTGTCAGAAAGCAGCAGACCCCTGAAGCATGAAATTAATATAAACACAGTGAAAAACAAGTGGGAGACAATCTCTTTTAAAGCCCATCCAGTACCTGGTGCGCTAAATCTCCATGAGATTGCTACACTATCTGCAGTTGAGTCACCAGGATCTTCCTTACTGGCTCCCAAAATCTTCTTCTGCAGGCCTAGAAGTTGCCCACTGAGAACATTTTACTTTCCTCATCATCACTGCAGAGTTAAGGTGTGTTTATGATTATGCTGTGCCAGCAGTTCACTCTTGAGAACCCCTTCTAAAACTTCCAGCCCAAATTTGTTCAAGAATGTATGTCCAAACAAACAAGGAATCCTGACTCCAGAAATGCCTTACCTAGGTCATAGGTTACAGAGAAGCCCCAGCCCGAAATGAACCCATGTAAAAACCATCTCATCAAGTTCTTCTCAGTTTTCTTGTGCCAACAGCTATGTTAATTTGTTGTTCATTACTGCTTCCGAAATCCATAGTCATATTTAAGGCAATGCATTTCAAAGTTGGATAATAACAACAAAAGATAAGCAGAGTAAGAGATCACTGTGGGGTATAGCACAAAGAAAAAGTATACCTGTGATGAATATTACCATGGAAATTGAATTTCCTTATCTCTCCAGGCTTATAAACATCTGGGGCAATTGTATGATTCTTAAACTGATTCTGCTTCTTATTCATCATAGATAATACACCAGGGAATTATGCCCAATTAAGAAGCACAAATGTTTGCTCCATGTCTACTGGTAACATCCAAATCCTTTCACTACTTTATAGCAGAAAACTTGAAAAACATTTTTGAACCATTTGAGGTCTTACACTTGTTGGGATGTAACTAATACGTTGCCATTGAAGGTGATCTGGAAACAGACTTTCCAAGTGAAACAGCGTATAAGGGATAATTAGGGAATGCATAGGTAACATTTCCTGTCTAGCTTTTCAGAGAGCGTCTGTTCTCAATTATGAATTTTTAAAGTGGAAAATCAGACTGAACATTGAAAGTAATTACTACCTATAGGAGAAAAAAAAAAAAAAAGAGAAGAAAGCACTCAGTTCAGGGTTGTAAGCATCTAGCTGAAAAGTTACCGCCTTCAACTTCATTTCCTGAAAATAACATGGACTTGAAGATACATTTTTTAATCTTCAATTTCTCTCATCTCCAATCAGCAACTGCCCAAATACTTGATTACACACTAACAGGACAAGCCTTTAAAGGCTTTTCTCTGTGTTGCACTCAGTCTGCAATCTATATCCCCTAAACCGTACATGAGCTAAGTATGGAACAGGGAACATGTGCTACTATAAGAGGTAACACAACCAGCCTAACCAGGAATGACTATGGACACAGCTCACCAGACACTTCTTTCACATTCTCATGGTGCAGAAATCCAGTTAAAAGACATGACCCAGAAGCCAAAAGAAGGTCTTGGGGAAAAAAAAAATAAATAAACAGCCATCTAATGCTTTATCACTTCCTACACTCCATGGGCAACACTCATCATTTTTAATGCCAAATTGAAGGAGAAGCAATTGTTATGAGAAGAGAATTTCATCACTAAGACTTCAGTGGGAAAGCACCAAATTCTGCTGCAAGGGTGTCTTTACACTACCAGAGTAAAAGAAACATTCACAAAATTTATCACAGAAATCATAAGTTCTACTTATTACCACCAAAACATTTAAGAGTAAAATTTCCATACCAGTCCTAAGGATTGTGTAATGCATCACAAGCGCTTTGTTGCTGGTTTCTACATGTACAAGAGAGATCATTTTAAAAAAGTCATTTAACTAAGGACATCACTATATTAATTAAGACTTGTTTAATGGGCAAGCACATATAGACTCGAGAAGAGTTAATTTAATGTGTAGCTTCACATGCACTTGCACTGCAAATGAGTAAATGCTGAATGGTCTATAAATACCTTTACTACCACGGATTTGGTTTCTTTCCAGCACTTAAAAAAGGCCCAGGCACCTGAAACTTTATCCTCTGGGGGAGCGTTACAGCTGCTCCTCTTTACAGCTTTAACAACCTGCCACCAATACAAGCGGCACAAGCACAGCCCAAGGTGGGGGACACGGGGGGGACCCGCACGGCCACACTCATTTGCCGGCACACGGACGCGAGCGTCGCGCCGAGATGCGCGGCTCACCCAGCGAGAGAGAGAACGCCTTCAACACCGCACAGCGCGAGGAAAAGTTCCGCTAATGCAAAAAGTAATTTCGCAAAGCGCTGATAACTAAAACTCCCGAGCCCTGGATCGCGCTCCCCGCGCTGGCGCTGCGAGGGACCCCCGCCCGCCGCGGGAGGAGGGGGCGCGGCGCGGAGCCTACCCGAGCGGCTGCGGATGACATCGCGGAACTCATCGGCGGCCGCTTCGCTGCCGGCAGCGGGGCAGAGGCGTCCCGGCTCAGCCATGCCCGAGGAGCTGCCGAGGGAGGCGGGGGAGCGGTGCTGGAGGGGCCGAGCCGGGCCAGGTGTGGAGCGGCGCCGCCCGCCCTTGAAATAGCGNTTCCAACTCTTCTGGGGGAGTTTCCACCGAGCCGCACGTCCCTGCGGCCCCGAGCAGCGCTCGCTGCCCCGCGGGGTGGGAGCCGGGTCGCAGGGATGAAATGACAAACGCGCTAGAGTTTGTCTTCTCCTCTCTCCTTTGTAGCTCATCCTCCGATGGGCGAAGGTCCTGAATACCTCGTCCAGTGGCACTGCCTCAAAGCCACCCGAGAGGCAGCCTGTTGGCACCTGCAAGCTGGCCCAATCCCTCATCCGTTTGCAGGAAAGCGGGGCAGAGGAAAACATTTCCCCTTGTGTTTAAAAGATGAAAGGCGCATCTCTGTCCCCTCTCACTGCAGTCAAGAAACAAAACACTTCCCGCTGGCACTGCTTCCTTGCAACCTTCCATTAAGAATCAATTTGGATGGCTGCCTCCAGCCCACCATTATTCCTTTCCCCTCAATTTTCTCTCCACACCAACTTTCAGGACTTACCTTTTATGCTGTTTCCCTCATCTCTTCAGGCCCCCAAGCAGATTGCATCACCTCATGGGGAAAGTAACCAGGCACAGGAAATAAATGTTCTTGGATGTATTTAAGCACCAGCTCTCCTTACAGGAGAAATCTCCTTAGAGGATCGATCTTAAACATTGTACCTTAAACTGCAGACAAGCAAAGAATCATCTGGTTTTGCTAGTTCATAGGACAACAATGTAGTGTATTTAATACAAATGTAGCCTAACTGCTTCTCAGCTTTAACACCAATTCTTAGATAATTCATAAACATATACGGAGGGACAGGAAATTAAGGATAAGCTGTAGAAAGGATGTATGCCTTCACTTGTATTTGTATAGATAAAGGACTTGCCTTTCTTCACGTGTTCCAGCGTACATCAGAAAAAATGTACTCTTTTGAAGGTAACAGAATTAAACAGAAAAGAACTAGGTAAAAAAAACAGGTCAGAGACAATGAACAATTAGAGGAAAACTATTTACAGGCAGCAAGGCATGTGGTGGTAGATTCTGAGGAAAGAGGCTTGTCCCCATGTGAAGCAGCAGGGAACACATCCTCCACACAAGGGCTGTCTCGTGGCTGGGTTCTGCCCTCCTGCTGCTCATAAAGAGTCTTAAGAGATTAAGTAGATGAGAAGTTTTCTTCATAATTTGTAATTCCAAAAGTATTTTTAAGGTTTGTTTGTGATGATCAGTGTTTATTACTTCAACAAAGTGAGTGGGAAAATAATGAAGTATTGCCAGCCTTAAATGCTAAAAAAGCATTACTCAGAAAATGCATGAAATTGTCCTTGGATTATTCAGGGGAGAGATATCATATTTCTTTGTCCATATTCCCATTTTCAGTTCCCTCTGGTTGCCCCTGGTGTGTGCCAACTCTCACAAACTTCCAGTGATGAAATTTTGGCTTCCACCACAGGGATCTTGCTAGAAAACCTGTCTGAGATCAAATTGCAGGCTGGGTTACACCAGCTAGTGAGGAGAGCCTGTAGTTTCTCCTCCAATATTACCATTCTGTTTAGTGCCCTGTTATTACCCACTGCCAAGCTCTTCCCAAGCTCTCGGCTCGACTCTCCCATTCCCACAGCGATCCAGACATTCTGTAATCTGTGTCTGTCTCCCAATGTCTTGGTTTCTCGTCCTCTCCTCTTTAAACTGACTTGTGTTTTGCATTCTGGAGCTCTGGGGAGGGTGGCTTGCACGCCTTCCCCTCCCTCACAGGATGCACAGCATTACAGAATTTAAAATGGGATTTATGCATTCTCAGCAGCTGATCCAGAGCCTCCCATACGTTCTGTTCTGTCTTTAAAACCCGTGTGGGGAGACGATATAGCTGCTTCCCTCTTCTTGTTCCAGCTCATCTTCTGAGATGCCTATTTTTTCTATTTTATTTTTTTATTATTTTTTTTAGTCCAGCTCATCTTGGCCTCCTTCCTGAGGCCAAAATACAAGGAAGATAATTTTGGCCAAGCTGTGATCACTGTTCTTCTCTAACAGCAATGTAAAAGGAAGGCAATCAGGATAGAGGCGAACATTTCATGACTGACACTTGTCACTCCAGACTGCCTGTATCAGTAGCCAAAATCTCATTACTGTGATTTAAAAACAGGAAGAACACTATCTTATATGAATATATGCTTATATTCAGCATTTTAGAACACATTCTGAAGTGCTGAATCTGTTCTACTTTGTTTTAGAGACCCAACAAGTCTGTATGCAGAACTTCAATGCTAAAAGTCTTAACAGATTTGAATGACTTTATGAGCAGGCATAAAGTCCCTTAGTGTTCAATAGCTCACATTTTGGGGTTAAGTAAAAATGCTGAACCCCAGTTCTGCAAACACTACCTACATATATACAGCTACACACACACATATGTATGTTTGCAGCACCACTGTTGATTGCATTCAGGGTCTCCAGCAAGGATTCCATTCTCTTCCTGCATTACAATTATTTTCATTCAGCTAAAGGGTCTTGCTTCCCCACAAACAGGAATCTTGTTTAAGACAGATCTGGTCTCCAGGAAGCTAATCTAATCACAATATGTTCTGAAGTATTTAAACTCCTGAAGTCCAAATCAAGGTAAGACACTAGAGCAACATATATTACATTCTTTTGATAAAGTTATTCCCTCATGTTAATCAGGGGAAAGAAAAGGTTTTATTTACCTCTTTCTCAGAACTATTATTCGATCCATGAAGAAGGTTTTCTATCGAGGCCCCTAAATGTCACAGCAATGGTCTTCATCATGCAGCAACCAAATAGAGACAAGATTGGTTTGTGACACTGTTTGATCCCATAGAGTCCCTGCATCTAAAATTCTCCCTGATTTCAGCAACAAAATATGTGTGTTTTAAGCTCAGATGCAGAGAAGAACTCTTAGATCACACTGGTGCCTGTAGCACTGCAAAACTTGCATTCAATGCAGTGTGAAATTTCAAATATGTCACTTCTTTAAACCTCAGTAGAAACTACCATTCCCAAAACTTAGTAACATATTATATGCTTAAAAGAAGAAAAAAAAACAAACAACAAACAAAACAAAACAACAAAAGAAAACCCACACAGAACAAGCAACAAGAGTAATTAGCTACTTTTAATAGTGAATATTTGAGATGTAACTTTTAAAGTCATTCTCTGGGATGCATATGTATGTGTGCGTGTACTTATGTGTGTGTATATAATATATTCACGTAGAATGTATGTAGTTTGTTGCTTAAGGATGAACAGAGTATGGTCAGGATCAATGATGCTAAACAAGAGCTGGCAATTCTTGCCAGTCAATTATTGTCCCAGAAAACAAGTTTCACTCAGTTTATAGTCACCATGGAAAATCTATGCTTTCAATGTACGTTATTGGAATTATTTGGTTAGATTTTTATCAAAAGCTGAGGCTGGTTAATTAAAATACTAAGAAGGCATTCAGTTAGAAATAACATTTTAGTATGAACAATATATTTTAATGGGTAAGTGACAATTATTAAATGACCACTTATGCAAATTACTAACTTAATATAGACTCTCAAACATGATCAGAGTCTGAGGCTGGATGTTCTGAGTGATAGATTATCTATCCTTAAAGGCATCTGTATGCTTTGGTTCCACTTAAATATACTGATCTTTTTTTAGATGCATGTTTAAAGGCAGACTTGCTGTTAGTCATGTTGAGGCAGCTGGTTTTTGTCAACTACAAGCTGAAACATGAGCTTGTAAATTATTCAAATTATTCAAAATGAGGCTTTATCCACAATTTTTACTAATATAAACAATCTAATAAATATTAAAATAAGCTAAAAGGTTATAAAGGAAGATATCTCAACTTTCTGGTCAGTAATCTTATTCCTTGTCAAGAAAGGTCTAAAACTGTAGGAGAAAATGTAATGCTCTGGATTAAAATCCTTTTTAAATCATACAAAACCATGCATTCCTTTTCCAGGAAGTCATATTACATTCTGGCTCTGTCAGGCCATTTGTGATGCATCAGAAATGTTTCTTTAGCTTCTATATCTAGGTAAGGGAGCTGTTTCTAAAAGTTTACCAAAACACCGTCCTCCCTGAAAGAAGTTATTTATCCTAACCACAGCAAATGACCTATCCTAAAACCAGTTTTTTTGACTGTGTAGGATTTTGATTCTCATATTATCTTTTAATTATTCTATAAAGCAAAATGAATAAACAGTCAGAAAAGTACATAAAAGCTTTCCTTTTGATAATTTATGCTTTAAAATGATGGCTTTGAAGCAAAAAGGAAGTATGACTGTGCTACAGACTTCATCTGCCCAAACTAATTTATGGCAACTCCCTCAGCTAGCAAGAATCACATGCTGTAAATGGAAAATGAGCCTCTACTGGTATTGAAAATAAAGAGGTAATTTATTTCCATCTTTCAGAAGTGCTATTCAAAACTGCATATAGGCTTTTGTCACAGCTGATTAAAAAGCTTGGGTTTCATCTTAGAATTAGTTTTACAATCTATTCAAGCAAAACTGAAAGTCAGCACTCTAAATACACTGAAAAACCTGAAAGCTTATTTGCTGATAAGTACTAAATTGGTGACCTGCTTACCTCCTAGGAACACAAATACTGGTGAACAGTGCAAAATCTTGTCATGGCCTTCCTCACGTGTTTGTGATGGATCATATTATGCCTTAGTTCTGGCTTTTTTTTTTTTTTTTGCTGCTACGACATTTGTAAAATTGAAGATTTATTAGAAAGCTTTACATATAAAGCAGCCCTGTGAAATGCTTACTTTAGATTTGATTTTTGGTGTACTTAATTCTGGAGAAAAATATATGTTGAATCTTTAATAAATAGGCCTGTAAGTAACTGAAACTAAATAAAAATAAATGCCAAAAGGAATTATTTATTGCATGATGATGTATCCTGTATTAAAGCCCTTCTATTAAAAAGTTACAAAATAACCTCTCAGTTACAGCATTCATAACCATATTTACAAAGGCAATCGGCAGAGCCTCATGCATAGACTTAAGCACTCTGTGAAGTAATGCCTAATTACATTTTCATAGATATCATTACGCATCTTTTGGCTTATACTGTCATGTGCAGTAAATGCTTAAATGTTTTGGTTCCTATCCTCAAAGATATTTCAACATCTATTTCTCATTTCTAATTTATAAAAATTAGGAACCATTAGGGACCTTTTCCAAAAGCCAAAGTATTTGAGATTTTGTCTCTTGGAAGAGTATTTGGAATTTTGTCTTTGGAAACTTTTGAACAAAACTAGATTGTCACAATAATCTGGATCCAACACTGCTGTGCCCACAACTTCAGTAAAAGTCTATTTTACTTTTTATTAAAGGGTTCTTCACCAAATCTTTATGCTATTTCTATTAATATCATAATCCATTACAAATAATCCAGTATAAATATATCTACACTTGGGTGAAACTTCCCATCACTTCCAAAGAACATCCAATCATTAATGAAGTAGTTTATTTCTACAGAGACCTCATCATTACCTAAAATAAAATGTCTCCAAACTCAAAGAAGTTTTCTTCTCCCATATTCTATTCTTAACGTCATTGCATTCATTATTTAAAACAGCAAACTACACCTTTATTTTTTTTTAAATTATATTTTCTCCTTTTGTGTCTGTGTTGTATAGAAGGTTTGCACTTCCTGTGACAAATATTCCTGATTCCCCTAAAAGTTTCTGAAAAAAGTCTTATATGTTAGTGTGAGCTCTATTTGAGCTAACTTTAAACTTGTCCTTCATGGTTGTTTGGGCATGTCTGCTGGAGCCACCATTTACAGAGGAGGAGTTAAAGCATAACTTTACACACACAATGTGTTTGGCATATGCATGATTATGTTCATAGGTTATGGTTTGTTCTTTATGCCTAGAAGAATGCTTTTCCTTTAGTCAAAAAAACCAAGAGCAGTTTCACTCTCTGTTTTTCTAGTCTTGGATAGGTGTAAGTTCACTTGTTTAATTTTAGGAACATGAGTAGAGGTAGAAAAAATATGCAGATAATAGTCCTGTAAGTGACTTCATAATAGAGTTAGACAACAAATATTTTAAGACAAAATAACAAAGTCTTGCTCTGAGTATCATACACCTGAAGCAGAAAATTCAAAAGCATTCATCAAAATGACCCAGGATTGTGTTAAGTAGAGAACCAGTGACTAAATAAATTGGTAAAAGGGTGCAAAAAAACAAGCCAGTGATTATTTCTGCTTCACCTTGCTGGTAAAATAGCACTCCGTTTACTTTTATTAGCACTATTGTCTAGAAAGAATAACCTAAGAAATAAAATGTCATTCTAAAGAGCAAATGTTAAGGAACTTGAGCCTTTGGGACTTAGGAAACTGTTGTTAAAGAAGCAAAAACTTGGAGTGGCATAAAGGTTTTTGGGTAAGTTGGATATACTGCAGCTTGAGAATAGGGCAAAACACAAGTGTGGTATTTTCTGAAATGGCTAAACCCCAGAAAAGCAGAAAGAGTAGAGAAGCTGTACTATTCTAATTGTTAAAACCATAATTGCCAGCTCAGGTTTGCATGAATTTAGAGAGGCCTTTTTAACATGAGGTTGATTGGCAAGGCTTTTCAAAGTCTTTTCACATCCCAGTACAAGTCTAGCAGAGCCCAGGAGCAGCTGATATTTTTTCACCAGTGCATTGTTGCTCACCTGTCTGTGTGACATCAGTGTGCAGCCACAATTCAATTCCCAGCAGTCGTGTTCACACATCACACTGGAGCTGGAACCAATGGATTCTCACATTGCCTCTCCCAGTAAATCCAAGGACCACCGTGCACCTCTGGAGGCTAAACACCTGCTTCTTTGAAGACTAATCTTGGAGCAAGGCTCCACTGGGGTTTTTTGCCATCAAGTTCTTTTCTGTGGAGAAAGTCGGATTTTGTATTCCTGGAGTGACTGTCAGGGATAATCCAAAAGTGTTAAATTCACATTCAAAATATTTGCAATGAACTCCTATTTTTGAATCACATTTTGTCAAGGGCTTTTTAAATTATTGTCATTCTCAAGTGTATCTGCAGATTGACCTGTCATCTATGAGTCAACTGCTCTGATAAACCACTGTTATTGTAGAGGAATTTCAACCAAAATGTATTAAATAATGGCACTTAGATTGAAGGGTTAATGACTAAAAAGGATTGGAGAAGTTAGAAAGAAGCATTTGAATCTTTCCTCTCAATAGAAACAAAGGAAAAACACAGTAAGAGGTCATTCTTCTCTTGTGAAATTCTTCAATTACCTGCAGAGTTAAAAGGAAGCTTTTAGTCATATCTGTTCATGATTAAAATATATTAGCAAGTCTGAACAACTTATATATTAATTCAAAAATGGGTTTTTTTCTGCTCTGAACAATGTAGACAGTGTTTCACTCTTTCGAATATTTGTAAAGAAGACATGCGCCCCAATTAATCCAAATTCTTACAGCTGAAATATTGAAGGAAACCCAGTTAGCGATTTATCTCTGCAGAGCACTGAGGTGTCTGCCAGCAAACCTCATGTGCACAGTCAGAAATCACCTTATGCACGAATCACCCAGCATGGCCACGGCCCTTTAACACTTCAGGACAAATTTCACACACTTGATTGACTATTTTTACACATCTCAGGGTGCAGCAAGAGCTGGGCAGCTCCCCTGGAGCAGGGAACGTGGGGCCTCCCCATGGGAGCAGCAGGGCAGGGCAGGGCTGGGCAGCCCAGGTCCAGCCCTCTGTCCCAGCCCAGAGCAGCTGGGGGCACCAGGGGTCCTGCCTGGCTCTGTGGATGTCTGGGGCTGGGATGTGAGCCACTGGGTGAGCCCAGCTCTGTGGAAGCCCTGGCGGGGAAGGGCAGGGCTGTGGTGAGCTGGAGGCTGGTCCTTCTGCTGGGAGCTGGAGCAGGGGCTGGAAGCCCTGGGGGGTGACATGGGGTCCCCAATTTTCAGCAGGTGGAGGGGCCCTGGAGCGGGGCTGGGCAGGGGCAGACAGGGCTGGGGATGTCCCACCATGGTCTGGATTACAGGACCTGAGTGGCAAAGGGGTTTTGTAGTAAAATGACCCACGTGGGATTGTACAGTTACAGACGAAGCTGCAGAGAAAATCTAACGTGGTCTTCTCCCAGGAGAGACCTAAGGACAGGAATCAGCAACACACAACCATGACTGGTCTGTACACTGCCTTTCCCTGCCCTCTCCAAGCTGCTGCAGTTGCAGTGTGGCTGTGGCCTGTCCAGGGAGGAGCTTGTCCATGATCTTGGAGCTGGCACCACAAACAAGGATCCCTGTTCCACCAGCAGGCTTCAGGCTAGTCATGTAAAGCTGAGCTGCTGCCAGATGCATAATGCACACACAAGTGCAAGGAGAGATTCAGACAAAGAGCAATGAGCAACTTGGGGAATATATAACCAATCTTCCCTAAAACATATATCAGTTTGCCTTTCAAACAGAAAGTAAAATAAAATAGTTTATTTCCATCTATTAATTGTCCCACTACAATGAGATAAACGTAGAACATCTATGTTCAGGAGGAGTAAGATGATCTCACAATACATATATATCCTCATATTCTTCATTCTTGCTATTTATTTTTGTTAGAAATTAGGAAGTGCTCATGGAACTGGAAGTTAAAGTGATTCTGAATGTCTTGCTGTTTTATACAGAAAAGACTGATACTAAACCACCATTGTACCAAGTTAGTTCCTTGCAGGGTCCACTGAAGAGCTGGGAAACAACAGTCCAAACAACATTCCCAGGCATGTATTTTGTAATGCAGATTTGTTCCTAAATATACTGATGTTTTTCTGTTTACTCATTAATAAAACGAGTGAAAACAGAGGCACGGACACTACATGTATAACTAGGAAGTGGTGGCAGGCAAACATCACTTGGGCAGCATCCAGCAGTTTTATTTCCCTCCCAGGGTAGTTGGACATGTTTATCTTTTATGTGTTCTGCAGTGCAGCCTGTCAGCTACAATTCATGTTTTTCATCATTATGGCTGCAAAAACAGTAGTCACTATAGGACTGGTTGATGAAAATAAAGTTATTACAGACATCTCTTTCAAGTGTTAATTTATACCATTTAAGCACAGTTGGGTCAAGGGGAACAAAAATCCAGCAGTCAATGTAACTTTTAGAACAACTGCAGGAATTCTCATTTCCACCTGAAAGTACCATTCATTTGGTTCTACAATGTTTTGTTCTTCATCTGATACCCTTTTTGCTTTCACCCATTACCTTGCAACAGTTTTATGTATTTTTGGTCAGGAAAATGACAGCTAAGTACTCACTCTATAAATATTTTTATGGATGGAGTTGGCATGAGTAAATGCAGAATCCAGCTGTATTTCCTGGACTAATTAAAAGTGTAGGGTGCTAATGGGAAGACTGGCTGAAAAAGAGTGTAAGCCACACTGAGCAGGGCTCGCAGTAACTCCATATTTATGAGGTGGCTATCTCCCTACTACATCTCTGCTCAGCACCAGGCTATGATTGTCCCTGAAAGCAGCACTGATATCAGATAATTGTGTGATTTGATTTGCTTTACCTTTTTGAGAACAATGTTCTCAAATAATTTCATGCTGAAAACCTTATAGCTCATACCAACTACTAATATTCATCCTACATGTAAAGCAATCTATGTTGCTTTAAATTAATGGAAGTGACTAAAACAAGTATAGGAAAAAAACAAATCTTTGTAGGATATATCCCAGTGCAATGACAAAACAACAAATAAATAGAGACAAAGAAACATAGAAACAAAGAAAAAAACCCTGCCATGAATCTGCTCATATATTATTTTATTGATTTATTGACATTGCAGTTTAAAATACTTATTAGATTTCATTAGATTCTAAAATGTTACCCTGAACTGTGCTAAAAAGTGAAATTCTCTTATTTCCATTATGGAATGGAAGATTTTAAATGTGTCGGTATGAAAGCACTGTAGTGGCATTACAAAATGTTTTTCTTAGGTACCATTAAGATATATTTCATAGTGACAAAACATAGCAATAAAATATACCAAAATAAACTCTAACAATACTGTAATTAAATTTTTGACATTATTAGGATGAAAAGAGAAACTTTCAAATACAAAAATAAAAATAAACTGTTCTGAAACTCATAAGATACTAAAATCTCCTTCCACAAAGCATTTTCATTCAAAAAACCCAGTATTTTTTGTCATAAAATTGTTCTCTTGCCTTTTTTTCTTTGCTTCTTCATGGGTTTTTTTGGTTTTTTTTCAACAAGCCGTAGGGATTACTCACTTTTTTTAAAAAAATGTAAAGAAATCCTACATGTGTGCCTGAAGGTAATACAGCATTGTAGTTAATGTCTCTTTCCACGGAATATAAATAAAAGCATACAAATCACTCTCTGTCTGTCCGAGCTCCATGCTTTCACAGGTTCATCCTTTGCTCATTTTCTGACCCATATTCTCTCTACCCCACGATTATTCATAACCAAACAAATGGCAGTGACAAATGTCGTCCCACAGACCATTTGATTTACTATGTCAGGATGGGCACCAAGCACCTTCCCCTCTGTGTCTCTCTTGAATTGTTACATGTGTGTCCAGGTGCATGAAGTGAAAAGAATTATAGTGAAAAGCAGTTATTTCATAGGTCAAATTAGTTCAGTGTAGCTGTGCAAAGTTGTAGCAATAGGGGATCTGCCCAAACAGAAGGAAACAACAGGTTCTAAACTCTTCCTACTGTTATTATGCCCTTCCCTTTTCCCCTCTAAAAGGAAGGATGAAAGCTATCTAGATACTGGAAACAAAACCTGCCATAACTGATGTGTTATTTTAATCCGAGCTGTGTTGCATACTGCTGTTCCTCTGGACGGCTTTGATTCATACAAGTTGCAGCACTGGGTCGAATGCACCTCCTGCTAGCATGGGAGAGACTTGTGTGGATGGCTTTGCACAGGCTGTGATGCAAAGCTGGAGTAGGATGGAACCCTCAGCTCTCAGGTCATCCTTTTCCAGTGCCCACATTGGCCTGGGCACAAGGGAGAAGAGGCTACTGTGAAGTGCTTTGCACAGAGAGTTGGTGTCTGACTGATGCCCATGCTTTGCCCCTGGAGTCTAGGAAAACTTCTAATGTGTATAAATGTCTTATTTCAGCTTTGTAACACAAAATAATTTTAATTGAATTATGATGAAAGAGCAAAAAGACAATAGTATTAATTTCTGAGAAATGAAGTGCATTGGCAATATTTTTAACATATCAACTCACATTTTTCTTGATTCTGAAACATTTTGCTCAATAGTTGAAATAATTAAGAAAAGACTTATTGTTTCCTGTCCTCCATGGCAGAATGAGAATTGTTGCTTCAAGGTATCTTTTTTCATTATCAAAATAAGAGCAATGCAAACAACATTTGTATAAAATGACACTACTTCAATAAGTTTGCCATTTTAAACATAAATTCATCCAGAAGGCATTCGCTAAGAAGAAAGTCAATATTTCTCCATATGTAGATCTGCTTTAAAACTACCCATATTTTCACAGGCCTGGAACAGTGCCTGCATTTTGTAACCAAATCCTTTAGAGCTGGTGCAGCCCCATAACACATTGCCCCTTCCCAGCTCTCACAGTGAATTGACCAGAAAACTCACCAGGCAGAAAAGTTCGGGTTCTTCTCTGACTTATTTTGTATCCATCACAGCCACTTAACATTTACAGCTGTAACAGGGGCATTGGAATATGTATACAAAATGCAGGCACCTTATTTTTATAATACAACCCTTAATTCTTACAGTCTGATTTTTGCTCCAGTCCTGCAGTGAATGTTGAGTAGGTGGAGTCAGCTGGCCAGGTGTAATCAATAGGGATGGAAAGGAAGACAGAGCTGCATCAAAATGCAGCTTTTTAGGTCCTTTGCTATTTTTGGTTGACCTCATTAGAATTTCTGCCTTATTCATTAAGGCTCTGCTTCAGCAAACCACGTAAGGCCATAGTTACAACAAACCTTCATCAGAATGAACAAACTGTATTATAGTTAAACACATGCTTTGCTGTTTTCCTGAATGGGTGCTTTAGCACTTTATTTTTCTGATTAAAAGAAAAAAGTCACAGAGGAAAATGGAGTTATGTAATAACCCATTTTGTACAACTCAGTCAAAAAACTTAATCTTATCTAGTATGCTAAATAACTTGGAGAAGTTCTTAGTCATCCAGTCAACACATCTTAAAATTTGAGGGTTATGCTTATTACAGATGCATAAAGCTCATTACTAATGAATAAACATTCTTTTTACATCACTTACTTTAAATTCATGTAATTCTTTATCCATTGTGCCTATTCATGTAAGGAATTTAAAGTTTAGCTGATTTAGAATTAATCATTAGAAACAGAAAGGAGGAAAGAGAAGGGAGGGTACACATTTTTTGTACTTAGCTCAAATACAACTTGAAGGACTTAATTTCCAGTTTAGAAGAACAGCATTTGCACTGGAATAAACTATGACATGTTTTGTACTGTAGTGGATTTTAGAAACAAACTCCTAAGGAAGTAATTAAGGTCTTTTCTGGTGAGATTTATTCTGTAGAAGTAATGAAGAGCATAATTCCTGGGGACACAGGAACATTTCTGCACTTCCTTTAAGGCTCAGAACTCATCCACATCGAACTGCTACAATGTGGTATTGCTAATCTGAAAAAAGAAAAGGACAGAGAGCTTGACTTCAGCTTCTCACAACTGAATAATTAATAGTGATGCTAAGGATGTAGGAATGTCCTTAGTGGCTCAGAACTTTGCAGCACCCTTGAGTAGTGTGTCTCCAGCAATCACCAATAATCAATTTCTAGATGGGAGTCTTAAGAAAGAGAGCAAACACAGCAATCTTACTTCTTACACCATTCTAAAAATCCCTGCCTTGTGAACATGCAAACGTAGAGTTTAGATACTGGTTTTAATATTTTAAAGTCTTTATCTTCCTGCAGTCTAGCCTCAATTTGAAGCTGTCAGCGGGGATCTTCACAGCTTCCTGTGACAATGAACTCCTCTGTATATCCTCATTCGTTTGTTTGGTCTGCAACTTCACATCAGAGTTCCCATAGCTCTTGAATTATGAGGAACAACCATCAGTTCCCTCTCTACATTCTCAGTTTCATTCATGATTTTATAGTTCTGTCAAAAGCTCCCTACAGTGCCTCTTCTCTGAGCTGAGGAGTTCTTCTCTGTGTAATCCTTCCTCTGGGATTTGCTCTGTAAATTTTTTCATCATTATTGCTCTTCTCTGTACTTCTGTTATGTCCTTGCAGTGGCAGGGAGACAGATTTCCCAGCAATACTCAGGATTCATGTGTGTGAAGTGCCATTGCCTTTTTCAGTTTTGTTCTTTATTTTTTTGCAATAACTCATAAACATCCCATTTTTTTCTGCTGACTGTTGTTGACTCTTGAACTAACACTTTCACAAGCCCTGTTACTAACATTTTCACAAGCCCTGTTACTGGACCTCTGAAATCTCTTTCTTCTGATACAATCAAAAATTTAGAACACCTTACTCCAAAGGCAAAATTACATTTTGCATGGCTATCATCCTTTTCTACTTTTTCCACATTTTGTCATTTAGCCTAATTTTTAACACACCTGGTAGCTCAGTATTGAGAGTTTATTGGCAGTTATATTAACAACTTTTTCAGCTCTGAAAGCCCTCTGCACCATCAACAAACTTTGCTGTTTCACTTTGCAGTCTTTCTTCAGATAATTTTTGTATACATGTAGCAATACTGAGACCATTGTGAAACTATGTGACTCCAAGAGTGTTTTTCCTGCATTCACAAAACTGACAATTTATCCCTACCCTTTCTAATTTTTAAGCATTTATTTTCTCGTGAGAGAAACTTGGAAAGAATAATTTGATATCTTTGATGGGCTGTTGAAAGGCTTTTGAAGCACAAGTATACAATAGCAAATGATTATTGATTCTTTAAAGGATGAGCAAGACCAAACTTCTTTCTATAAAATTCACATTGATTTTTCTCAGGGATACCACATTTATCTATGTACTTTCTGACTGTCTTCTACATTATATATCTACTAATTTGTCTGTTCACTAGCCTCTAAGTCTCCATGGGAACCTTTTCCAAATTTTAATGTAGTGGAGTTTTGTTTTTTCATTGCTACTCAGGCTATTTAAAGAGGAAGGTGAGAAAACATTTTTAGTTGAATGATATTGTTGCATTAAAGCAGACAGGACTCAGTTTCTTCATGCAAAAAAGCCAATTCTTTATTCCCATAACTCATTTTTATACAGTTTTTACAAACCTAATGTATAACTCCAATTCTAGTTTTCTTGTAGCTAGTAGTTTTTTTGCTACTCAATTCATTGGTTATAAACCTGTCTGTAAAATCTCTCTATTCTTGGATTGTTTATATATTTTCTTCACTGATTCTCATGGGATAGGTTTATTGTTTATGCAGGTGCAAATATTTTCTTCTCACAAGAATAACTTGTTGTGTTAACTGACTTTCATTCTTTTAATTCCTTCCCATGGGAACTTAACTAGCTGTTTAGCTGTAGTTAGAAAATAACAGGCCTAAGCCCTGATTTTATTAAGCATTTATTTTATCATATCTTTACTTGTACGTAACATGCTATTTTTAAAATTATCAAGACCCTTTAGAATTCTGAAAACTCATTACTAGGATGTTAGATTTTCTAGCTTTTTTCCTATGAGATGTATCCTCCAAACAGTTTTCCATAAAGATTTCTATAATGTTCTCTTCAGGTATCAAATGTGCAAAGAACTGATCTTACTCCACTCAGCTTCTGTCACCAGGAACACTCAAGACACTTCTCAAGAAATAAGAACTATCCCAATTATAGCAAAGGAAAACAAAACAGAGCTGAAGGGCTGGCTTTAATAAAGGACCTTGTGCATAAATATCTTGTCACCTTTTCAGTGATTTAGCACTAGCAAATTTGATATGAACGTCCCATAACAGTTTAGCATGTCTTGAGCCTGGATTGATGCACACCAGTCAGTGGAGAAGGAAACTCTTTCCTCACTCTATTTTGATGATCATTAGCCTGTACAGCCTAACAGCTGAGTGTGCTTTAAAGGGTCTTTTTACAGTAACTAAAAAACAAAATCAAGATTTACTTGGGGTTGCCCCAGATTAAAAAAAATATGTGAAAAAGTCCAAGATAGGAACAATTCTATTGTTTCAGAAATAGTTACAGTCCAAAATCAGTCTATGCATAAATGAGATTTAAATCACAGATCCACAGAATATCCTGAGTTGGAAGGGACCCACAAGGATCACCCCAGCTCCTGACCCTGCACAGGACAGCCCAAGAATCACAGCATCTGCCACAGAGTATTGTCCAAATGTTCCTTGAGCTCTGCCAGGCTGGTGCTGCGCTCACTATCCTGGGGAGCCTGTCCCAGTGCTCATCCACCCTCTGAGGGAAGAAACTTTTCCTGATATCCAAACTAAACCTCTCCTGACACAGCTTCAGGCCATTCCCTCGGGTGCTGTCACTGTCACCACAGAGCAGAGATCAGTGCCTGCCCCTCATCTGCCCCACACGAGGAAGTTGTGACTGCAGTGAGGTCTCCCCTCAGTCTCCTCCAGCCTGAACTGACCAAGGGACCTCAGCCCCTCCTCACACAGCTTCACCTCAAGACCCTTCACCATCCTCATGGCCTCCTTTGGACACTGTCTGGGAACTAAATTTCTTTCTCATGTTGTGGCACCCACACTTGCACACAGCACTGCAGGTAAGCCTGCACGCTTCTCAACTCACATGAACACAGAGATCAGGGCAGTTTCAGACAATCTTTTGTTATAAATTCCTGGTATCTATGCCTGGTGCCCCAGCACTGTTCATGTTTGCATACTAACTAATGAACACACCCCATTTAAATTAATCCTCCCTTGTGTGGCATAAATAGACTGCAGCAATTCTGTAGCTGGCAAGCAAAGACAAGAGGAAAGGCTAAACAGGGTTAGCAGAATATCAAAGCATCCTCTTTAATTACCTGCTACAATATGTTCATTTATTTTTGTCTCCAAGTAACTTTATTTGCCATTCACACCTGATTGATCACATAAGAACAGGGCGGGGAGCTAGGAGAGTCTATTAATTATCTTAAAGGTTGCTATAATGGGTGTTCTTATTAATCAGGTTTTTAAGAGGAAAGGTATGAGGTTGTCCACCACCATTCAGAAAACTAATGCTCAAGGAGAGGACCTAGGCAAGTGCCACTCATACCAGCAGGCCAGCTAATCTAATTGATAATAATCCTATTAATTTGGAATTCAATATTAACAGCCTGCAGCACTGGATCAACTTCTTATCATTCTTGTTATATCAAGTCCTCATTCATTTGGAAGGTTAACAAACCCATAGTACTAATAACAAAATTAAATGGAAGGATGTAAGTTGGAAAGAGATATTTAAGTGTTTACAGGAAAGAAATATGCATTTTGGTTCCACTATCACTTAACTAAGGCTGCATATGACCACCTGAAAAAGTTACATGAATGCAAGATGATGATTTAGGAGATGAAATTAAGGATTATTATTTACTTCAAAAGTAGGGAAGTATAAATATGAATTGTGATTCTTTTGTCAGCTGCAAAGGAGTCCCTGTGAGTGTTGCTAAATAACCACAGTTGCATAGTGCCCTTCTAAACAGTGTCTGGGTCATTGTGAACATCCTGCTTAGACTGTGGCGTGGACAGCAGGATGCAAACAATTTCCAGGGAAGCCAAGTTATTAGTCTCTACAGTCTAGGGAGAGTTTCTCGGACCTTTTGCACAGCTAACCTCTCTAGAAGTGCTCAGAGCAGAACTTCAGGCACTTAATAAACTTTACAGCTAAAAATTGAAGAGCTCTTGACCTTCTGCTACCCAAGTATTTCTTGCAGATTGCTGTCATGGACCTTGGAGTATAAATTCCTCCTGTGTTGCACTTCAAGAATGAATCTGTAAGATTTTTTTCTTTGAAGTCATAGGTGATTCTCTACCATAGTTTATGTTTTATATATCATGTTCATGAAAATATTAAACAAGCCAATTGTATCCAACATATAAAGAGAGAAAGTAAATATGTACCAATACTTTTCTGTGCTGTTTCATACAAGTGATACCAACTATGATTGTGGGCCACAATCTTGTTTCTTTCAGTGTGAGAAAACTTTTCTCCAAGGCAGCTCATGTTTATTTATTTATTAATTTGTTTGTTTGTTATTTGGCTTCATGCTTCTAGTATATTGTGTCCAGAGCAGTTTTTGTCACACATTTTCAAACAGATGGGTATGATTTGGCACAGCTGGGCTTATCCTACCAGTTACACAGCTTGGAATAATCTTGTCTGGGTTAGGGTAAAATGAGTCATAGCTTCCCAAAATCATTTGTCACTGTTGTAAAATTAATGATAATTGGTCCTGATTGGTAGTTTCTGCTCAAAAAAAGATGTTTGATTTGAAGGAGCAAGACGGCTGCAGATAAAAGCACGAGGGCCCATCTCAGAACTGCTTTATTTGAGAAACTTAGGTCTATACTTTGGTATATGGTAAATTTTTTCTCTACTCCTACAAAACAAAAAAGTTCTCTACAGTGATGCTGTAGGATACACTATGTAACTGGGTCAGGGCTAGAGAATAAATACTGAAAAAGAAATAATATAAGGTTTTTTCAGTAAAGCCAGGATTTGGACAAAATACCCTCTTTGTCTTCATGAAAAAAAGAGTACAATAACAAAAATTTGTTGAAGAAAATAAAGAAAACAAATAACATCTGACTTTCTAGAGTTACACATATGAGTTGATAGACCTTGTGTAAGACTTTCTTGGTTGCTCCCTACTGCTGCTGGGCTCTGTGTGGTGTCAGATTGGTAACTTTGGAGGGACATGTTACCAACCTTTGCAAAGAGACCAAGTCCAGGTGAACCAGCCAGAGAGAGCCAGCCTGTGCTTAGGACTCATCAGAGCAGAGAGACATCCATCAACTAAATTCCACTCCCTGCTGTTTCTTCAGAGGGTGAAGCAGGTTTCCAGCTGACACCAAGCAGAAAAGAAAAAGGCTCATACAGTTTGCTGGCAAGCTCTTGCTCTAGAGGAGACACCACTTGTAATCAAATTCCTGCTTCTCAATCCAGCACTAATTTTGCTCCACTTTCTTCAATGGAATTTGTTCAATCTTCCTCCAAAATACAGAGAGAATTCTGTCCTTCCCTTATGAATTAAGACAATAATCATACCAAAAAAAAAGTTTCAGTAATGATAGTATGATTTGTCATCAACTCTGCTACCAAATTACAAGTAACACCTTCTAGGGTCCCTGTGTTCTACTCCCAAGAGTTTACCCATGTCTTTTGCATGTTTGACCCTAAGAAAGCATAATTTGCCTTTCATATATATAATTCTGAAATTTTACTATTATTAATACAACATTGATTTCAAGACAACTGCTACTTTACCCTGAACTGGAGAAATCGGAGGAGGAGTATTACTGCTGTGCATTGCTCTGGTTTTACACACCAGTAAATTCTTCCTCAGATCGTCATGTTGCTTTAAAATAGAAACAAACAATGCCACTTAGCATAAGTTGGGTTAGATAATAAATGAGCTGAGCGCTTAAATGAAGGTTCCTTATTTGATCAAGGAACCTAAAGAAACTGGGATTCCATATTCATGAATCCATATTTTTTTTTTCTCTCTATATCGAGTCAGCAGCTGCACATCAAAAGCTGAATCATGTTTACCAAAGGGAAGGAAAGAATCTGCTGATTTGTTGACACAACAAATCCACATCTTCCTTTGCTTTTGATTAAAAGGGGAGCAGAATCTAAGCCTTTATCTTAAGGTTTCTGGTAAATAATACTGGTGTAGATCTTTCCACTGTGTAAAGTGTGGTCAAAATTGTACAAAAACAAAAGACAAATTCTGTGGTTTTCTGAAAGTAAAGGGATTGGAGTTTTTTCCCCCCCATTAAACTAGCGTTTCCCATCGTGGATTCCAGGATCTGTATTCATACATGACCTCATAGTCTATGTGAGGTTTGGGGCACTCTTAAATGAATCTTGGCAGTGGGACAGGGACCTCCCCCAGCAATCCCTCAGGGCATCACAGGCCTAGCATTCATTCCATAATCAGTTCTATTCTGGAGCTGTATTTTTAATGCCATTTAAACCTCTAGTTATTTATAATGGCCTTGGCCATGTGGGACCTATTAAAACAATAATCCAGACCTTCTTTAACCACACGACTTTCTCCAGAAAATATTACAATAATTTACAGTGGAGAAAAAAGAAATTTGGTACTCAGAAATCCTCATCAGATCACACATCCTTGCTCTCACACAAATCTCCATTTTCATACAGTACAAGATGTGTAAAAGAAAACCCTCAGAAATTTTCTCATGTATGCACCTCTTGGGGCTGATAGGGGCCGTTATTATGATTTATTTGCTATTTGTTGTGCACTGGCAGATGTTTGAATATTTGCAAACAAGACAGATGATGTTATCATTGTGTGACCTTGCAGCCTACTTACTAATGAGTTAAAACAGGCAAGCAGGGACCCCAGAATAATGATATGCTTGCAGGGACCCCAGAATAATGATAGACTTGGGCTACTACTGAGTTATTTGTATTATTGCTTGAAGAGGCATAGGTGTTAATTATCCAATTAGTACCAATTTGTAACTCAGCTGAAGTGGAGGTGGTGCTGTAAAATTGTCAAAATTTATCTCAAAATTACTTCCTGGGGCAAGCTTCCACCTGAGAAGAAATTATAGATTTTTCAATGCTTTTCTAGCAGTAGGTCAAGGAATAAATGCTAAGCTAACTGACATGTTAACACAATTGTACTGTATTTTAACCTATCTTCAGTTTTATCTTTGATCTAATGGATTTACTTTTTCTGTAGGTTGCAAATATAGAAATATATTTGTTCAGCATGCTTGCTGCTAGAAAGAAAGTAATCCCTTCTGCAACAGATCAGTAATGCTTAAGTAAACCAGATTTCAAATTAGTAGGGGTATGAAAGTTCTAGTTGTGGTGGATGATAGAACAAGATAGAGATTAAATATTTTTATATTCTTTGTTATTAATTGATCCACATCTTATATTACAGTACTCTCATGACTTTGTAAGGTTTTGAGTATGAACCTAATGCAAAATATCAAAAAGCTACCCAGCAAATCTAACATGTATAAAAGAATATTAAACAGTTTTAAATAGCGCTTTAAAGTGTGATTAGCTACTGAAACCACGATGTCTCTGTTTCAAACCTGTTACTTCTCGTTTAGTATGTTAAAAAAAATTAGGTAAATTCAGATCTATTCAGATCTTCCTAGTCACCTGCCACTACTTACAGAACAATGCAAGGTACAGTTCAACCTTTATTTGCAGTAATGTAGCCCACAGGAATTAATGATAGTGCCAGTGACCAACCAAGGTTAAAATGCTATCAATAGATAACAAAATTCCCCACTTTGCTACCATATTTCTGAAGCAGGCTTTTGGGTTTTTTTAAATTTCTCTTTAAAGTTGACCATATTTTCTTACATTGTGTATGAGTTGCAGGGATGGGAAGATGGGAACAAAACCAGTTATGATTTGGTATTTATTTGATATTTTTTTCCTAGTCTTTCTATAACTGCATATCAATTCTTCATAGCACATTCCTTAAAATGTTTCTTTCTCCAAGAAACTGATGCTTCAGGTTGTCATTTTGGTGAAAGAATATTCCATCAGGAGCCAGAGCACCAAGTTCTGTAGATGAAGGGCCAAGACTTTCCTTCTGGAAACTTGAGAATCCATTGCTTGCTTATGCATTAATTGCCTCAATATAAAATTCATCTCTCAGAATCCTATGCTGTCAATGTCAAATAGATATTTATAGATTCAGGGTTTTGTAGCAGTTGAATCAAATAAAAAAGTTAAAGGTGCTGTTAGATGAAGAAAATGGCACGCATAGTGGAGCGCCTTAATACATATAAACTTGTGCATTTCTAGCTAATCAATTACATGGTGCTTTTGCCTTTTATCTCTGACTGCTAATGACTGCCATATTAAATAAAGTCTTAAATAGCTTGCTAGGATGCTCCCTGGTCTCTAGAAGGCAGACTGAGTGTCTGCCAGCTCCTTTGCTATAACATCTTAAGGTCTTTAACTGTCTGAACAGCTGGATGATTGCATATAGCACTGGCACGCAGCCACTCTCCCCTCCAAACCCCAGTTAAAGCAGAGCTAAGAAAGCACAAGCTGCAGTTTTATTTTATGCAACAATCAATGGCAGTCATTTTTTAAAATGATATAGTGCTACAGTTTTGCATATGGCTCGACAAACACCCTTCTGTTTGCAACTGGTTAATGATCTGCCAACAAGCCTCCCCAACGCTCTCGCCATTTGATATTATTTGCTAGGCAGATCACATGAATAACTCTTCAGTCTGCAGGCTGTGTGCAGAAATTTCTTGCAGCAACCCATGTTTGAAATTTCAGCTACGTTTATTGGTTAGAATTAAAAGCAGAGGCCACGTGGTTACTGTTTTGTTTCTTGGTAGGAAAAGTACAGCTCTTGGAGGGAGAGGCNATTCAGCCAACCCTGTATTAGTGTGGGATGAATCACCCTCTGCCTATTGACTACACAAGGAACCTGAATGATTTTCTAATCTGGGCACTTAAATTTCAAACTAAAGTAAGGTATTTCCCACTCTTAATATAGACTTCTGACAGACAGTGATGTACAACTGTTATGGTAGAGCTGTTAATGGACACATGTTATATAGCATATCACTGCAGTCAGTCTAAATATCACTGAGCTA